>JASANE010003656.1:0-102469 GCA_030248225.1 Trileptium ribeirensis
CTGTTACAAAAGAACCTACAGTAATGCACGATTAATGATGTATGTTTAGTATAAAGAACAACTTAGAGAGAGGTGCGGAGCTGCAGCTCCGCGATTTAGTATTAAGCTTAGTGTAAGCGTTATATATTGTGAAACTTAGACTAAGGCTTCAAGGGCGGATCTAGGGGGGTCTGGGGGTCTGCAGACCCCCCACCGGGACTCATCAGAACAAGAAAACTTTGGCATCAAAATTATAACAAAATAAAGTTTTAGAGCCTGCGAGGAGAAGTAGTTCTCTGCAACCTTCAAGACGCAAGAATTATCCGTCAAGACGCAAGAACTTTGCTATCTTCCTATATTTCCTATAAATCCAATATTATTGCATGTTGAAACGTATGCCAAGTTTGAGATTGTATGCGTATAGCCTACTCAGGGTTTATCACCGCTTTACAGTTATAGAGCAACCCATTTAACGAGCCAATCAGAAGTGTTTATAGTATAGTTGTGCCTTAAGTTAAAGAGCAATCATTGTCGTTTAGCAGCCTATAAAATTGCTGTTATGCTGACTATCTGTCCGTGCACTGTATAGTCCACCGACATGTATTAAGAGCTTTCCAACTCTTGCAGGTTTCCAAACATCAAATCGGTCTTGCAAATTTTCTGCACATTGCCTGTAACAACCTGCATTGCAGAGCGCGCTTTCCATGTATACACACTTTCAAAAGAGTTATATGCTAATATGAAGAACGCATGGTAATTCTGCCAAAATATTTTAAGTATAGAGCAGTCATAAGCGCTACTGACCCTCCCACGAGAATTTTCTAGATCCGCCCCTGAAAGGCTTAGGGTACCGATAGCGGTATATTTTTCTCTTCACTTATTGGGTTACTGTAGAGGCTTTCGCTACACGAGTTCCGGAACTGCGTTGTTTATATTGCCATATTTTCGTGTTTGTTGGCATATTCGTATTGATATTGATTTAACGAACGAGAGCATATTTACAGTAACATTTTCAGCGTCATAAGTATATAACCGATAGCATTAGATACATCCAGGAACGACTGTGTCTATATTTCTGATTCGGTTGCGCTTACGCAATTTTATCACATCCTAATCAGATGATGACGTGTGAGAAACAGACACACGAGATATGAAGCGTTGAATAATGTCTGTTACAAAGTAGTGGCACACGAAACGTCACTTACTGCCTATGCTGTCAGTCATTAACGCAATGGCATTACGAAAATGGCTGAAGAAACGATACGATGGGCAGCATATACAAAGCGGCGTTGTTGTATAATGTGTACATATGAAAGCAAAGTCGTATAAACTACATAGTTATTGAACTGTCATTAATCCAATTTGCTTTTTCTTGTGGGATCGGATCGAATGCAGCGTGATACAAATCGGATAGGACACATTGTGACTATGGCCTTTTAAGTAAAAACGTCAAGATTTCTTGTGACGTGAACAATATACAATATGTTGTTATGTAGACGTTAAGCGTACACAGATTATATTGGAGCGAAAGTAGCAAAAGTGAAAGTAAAGTCTATTGCGTTTTTACGCACAAAGAGTGGATAGTTGTTAAAGTCATAACAATAATAGTAATGAAGATGTAATAGAAATATGAATTAGACGTATTTTGACCTCAATTTTTACTCTTTGAAACGACATTTGTAAAACTATAAGCGAAAAATAATATTTATAGTCTTTAAGTCTTTGACTCATTTCTAGTAAGAACACTGTTTTAAGTAATGTTTTCTTTACGTAAGTTGACAAAAATGATAAACTTTCAGTTTACTATTTTAACGAATGGATCTATTATTACATAAGTATACCTAAATATTCACTTCTTATATTGTGTATGTATTGATAAGTGCAATACAAACATATATATATCATGTATAGTCGATAATTTTATGAGTATAAAAAGCCACTTTGATATATAATTGTTACACCAGCTGAACTTTGTGGAGTTTATTGGTAATATTTTTACCTAGTGAAGTTTTCACTACACGCCGGGTGTAACACCAATGTATTCTACATAACGCTGTGTTTGTCGTTAGCTGGGGTTTGTAGTATGATTTAAATAAGATTTAAATAATAAATAACTCAAAGCCGAATCGAATTCACACGGGCGAGTATGCTGAATTTGGTGGGTTATAATTCCTTCCCGTGCTGTCCAAAATGCTATTAAGTCTGCTCGAAATTCTATGAGAAAGTCACTTTTGGGCTAAAACTGATGTTTCGTAGTTTCATGTTTTAAAATTAATTTTAACATTTGCGATTGCTTAGATTCGCCTTTGTATAACTGGGAATGCAGCAATAACCGAATTTGTAACTTTGCAACAAATTAAGCACAGTCTAAAATTAATTGTGAACGTTTAATGTTTGAGTTGTTGTGGAAGAATGTTTGGACCACGTTGAATGAAGTTTCGAGAGATATTTTAATTGCGCTAAGAAATTAGATACACAGATAATGTATTATGAATTGTGCCCCGTTAGGCAGAAAGTCGCGTTAGGCAGAACAAATGAAATTAATAGCAAGATATTTATAGTCGCGTTAGGCAGATGAAATAAAACTAAAACGGTTGTACGCATTAATAATTTAAAGTGAGAACAACAGTCACGTGATTTACCTCTACAAGCAATGTTGAAAGTAATCAATAAAAGCCACTATCTCTCGATCCACATATTCAGAGTAGCAAGCGTCGCTGTAATAAATTGCCAAATCATTTAATTGGTATTTTGCAGCCTTGATTTCGTTATCATTAGCAATGTAGTAGCGATCTTAAAGCACTGGTGGACAAATCGCCAATAACTGTTCCCTTCGCAGTGTTTAGTTGTTCTAGGGCCAGTATCGTTGTGATTAAATACTGCTATTTTGTCTCGGGCCGTACATCCTATTGCTTTTGTAGTAGTCAAGAAACAGCAAAAATGGTTCATCAATGCCCGTGGCGGTTGTGGTCGGAATTTGTCTCAAAAACCGCGCCCACGCTGGGCATATCAGGTTCGGAGGCAAAATATAAAGAGAAACGAGACGCCGTACAAATAGCTTGGCTACAGCGTACTGCGGTTTATCATATCCGAGCACGGACGAGTGCTTATAAGCTTGCTGTCAAATCAAACATACCAATATGACGGTTAAGCGCTTGGACGTAATGGAAAACACAGACACGAACTCGGACCTCTGGGATTACGACCTGCACTGCCGCTATATCGACTTGCTCAAAGCCGATATTGATTACAGCGCCATTTAGCTGGCCAAGCGATCCAAAGTTCGAAATTAGTTGCATGCGCAAAATGCCTAATATTTTTTCATAAGTTGCTTTTTGTCGATTTGGCATTAACGCGTGAACTATAGGAATTGCTTCGTCATTCACAAATATTAGTAATTCACAATGTATAGCTGTGCAAAGGGAAATTCAATTGTTCGGTAGGTAAAGGTTCTATACTAAGGCAATTCAGGGATACACAAATACAATGACGACTTCAGGAAAATACTTAGTGTGCACAAAGTGAAATAAATCTTACTTTCATCACGGTCTATTAAATACTTGTTTTGACTTATACGTTAAAACGAAACTAATTGCCGTTTCCCATGCAGTTCAAAATTTTGTTTCCCGCCATGCAGTTTCGCATGATTTGAATTAAAATATTAGTTACGTTTAGCTTTAATTAAACTTACTTTAATTTTTCCAAAAAAGCCAAAAACGAAAAGCTTCTTACTCTGCTATACGCGACATTCTGCCTCGACAGACACATTTTGCCTAAAGCGACATCTGCCCAACAGGATGCGTTCTGCATAACGAGACTTTCTGCCTAACGAGACTTAAAACTCAGGGATTTAATGTATTAAATTGATTCTGCCTAACGCGATAGTACCTATACAAGCTTACAACGTAATGATCAGAATATAATAAAACATAATTCGTACATTACTGTACTATTTCTTCCTAACGCGATTACAGATATATTGCTATAAATTTTATTTGTTCTGCCTAACGCGACCTTCTGCCTAACACGACTCACAGTGTCTATATTGAAAATAATGCTAGTTTTTATTTTCTGCCGAACGCGACATTGTGCCTAACGGGACACAATCAATTTTATTTGGCTGAGATACGTGTGCTTCAAAAAATGGAAGCTGTATGAAATTAACTGTTTACAAAAGCGGACTATAAGCATTATGAACTTTAAAAAAATTTAATTTTATGTTCCGCGTTTTTGCAACCAGTGAATGATCTGAAACAGTATATCCACAGAGAAACTGAATAACACCAGTTTCAGGTAATTAGTTAATGTAATGATAAAAGAGTAAACGGTGATAACAATTCACCATGGTGCATCGCGTTACATTACAGGAAAATTAGCTTGGATATTGATTATATATTGATTGCGACATTCGGCTATGCTAAATCGTTTTAACATAACATTTAACAACAGCAAGATTACGCCAACCATTACCTAAGCGCTAAAAATATGTTTACTTGTGCCGCGATGTTTTTCAAATCTGGTTTTTCAAATGTTTTTCACATGTTCATGTCCACCTAAAGCGTTTTAATTGAATCTATATTAGTTGATTATAAAATATGATAAATATTTTACAAGGTGTGACCCACTTTTACGGAGTTTTATTTCTTTGTTGGCTCGGATGAGGCTTGTGCTTCCAATATTGAGTTTTAAAGATGCATATTTTGATATTAAATGTGCTGTAAAAACTGTGCGTCACCTCTATCGCTAGCGGTAATATGGTCTAAACCTTGTACCTTATATAAAACGGCGGAAGAGGGTACAGTGATGACAAACCACTTTTGGATTAGCAATCAGGTTGCAGTCAGCAATCGCAATATTTACACAGAGTTAACCTCAAAATATATAGTTGCACCACCTTACTTGTTTTCATAAAAACAATGCTGTGGTAAATAAATAGGACATCATTATAAAGAATTATGATTTATTACACATCACTGTAAAAATTCAGACTGTATGAATAAGTATTGTTTTATTTATCGTATAAATAAATTAAATAAATTCTGTAAAATCTTCAGCGAAGGCAACTCACCGTAACTTAGGCAAACGTAACTGTTTATTTTGCACATTAATTTATTTGTAATATCAATGTCCATTTGTAAGGAAATGACAAATGGTTTGATTTTCATAAAATGCATTTGCTGAGAAATTTCAAGCAAAAACTCAGGTGACCGAATTTACAGGATGACCTTGTTAAAGTTTAAATGTTTAAGATTTTTTCTGTGTATAGTACGACCTCTAGTTTTTTATGGTTCGAGAAATATTAAACTATAAATAATTTAAATTCTTCTGCTACTTAATTATTTAGCTTTTAGTTAAAAATTTGATTTGAACAAGACTAAATCACTTTTGATAAAAGTTCGTTTTATTAACATTCGTGGTACGTTAGAGTTTGCTATGACTCGGGTTTTATATCTAATGAAACTACGTAGTCCAGTCTTATGCATAATGGATATATGATTTATTTGCATTTACAATTTATTTGCACTTATGCAGCTAAAAGTATAATGCTAGCAAAAAAAATTCCGTAAGTTTACTCCACATTTATCGAAAAAGCCTGTTACTATAAATTCCCAATTTGCTCATGTCTCAATTCCTGTTTGGAACCTGGAACTACTACAATCGCTACAACGTCTATAAAATTTCCCAACACACCCACAAATTTCGCAACGGCATTCGTTTCTTTATGCATCCATCTATTCCCCAGTATTAGATAGGGAAATAAATGTCTTCCTTGCATTTTGTATGTGGGATAACGTATTGTCTCGCTGCATTTCGTAGTGTTAGGAGACAATTCGTTCCTTCGTCACAAAATGCAAGAGGACAGGGCGAAACGCTCCACGACACATCTGTCAGATAACCGCGCATATGCATAAGCTGAAAAGTGTCATACCACTAATTAAACATATTACGCACTGTTGATATAAGGTTTATACCAATATTGTTTAAACATGATTAATTTATTCAATTATAGGAGTCAAATACGATCATACATAAAAAGTGATATGTTTATTTTAAATAAAATATGCTATCAAATGTACAAAATCTGAAATCAAAATTATCAAATTAAATAACGATGTTTTATTATATCACATAGCAAGTGCTTGCAATATATATATTATGCACTACCTATTTCGTAAATTTCTGTTACAACATTAATAATTCAGTACGCTCTCAAGATATTGACTGCTTTTTCACATTGGGAGGGTTTAAAGATGTGGGTCTCCAGCTATAATATTATGTATATCTCTGCTTGTCCTTTAGTATGGGTCAACAACCCCGTATTTCAAGTTAATATCAAATCGTTTTTGCTGGTATCATTTGTGGTTAGGTTGTTATTAAACCGATTTAGGTAAATTATTACAGTGGAAATTTTACTGAGTCTTTTCGGTTATAGCTCGCAGCCCGATCGAATTCCTCTAATTGCGCAATTTTATATACTAATGGAATCGCAGATACAATCGCACGGTTGTTAGTTAGTGCAATTAATGAGCTACGACTACTTAAATGAAATAAATGCCTTGTCATAAGCCGTTTTCGCCACATTTGTCCTATTTTGGTCGATTTAACGATCAGTGTTATCTATAACATGAAATGGTGTTCACTATAATTTAAGTACTGTTTACTAAAATAGGCTCAGTGGAAGTTTAACAGCAAATATTGGTACAAACAGTGCCTTGCCGATAGAACAATGTTTGTTTAAGAATAAAATCCTTAATATATCATAAAATACTCATGTAAAAGTGAATGATTTCAGTTTATGCAGTTTTCAAGTTAAGTAAAACTTTTAACATTTAAGATATGGTAGTCAATGGCCGGTCATCCGGAATATCCAATATTTCCTACAATTGTATCCGATATCTGGTAAACCATATCCCTGTTCAACACTAGTTATAGTGAATATTTTCAATAGCCTCGTCGCGGTGAGTTGAATAGTACAACAATTAACGGTGTTTTTTCAGAACTGGCGGTTTTCGGGCCAGAGGGATATAACTTATAAGACCAATTTTGTTATCGCACAATACAGCCCGATAAAAAGTGATACGATTTGTCTGGTATGTTCACAGTGTATAAAGATAACGATAGGTTCAATGTGCAGCGTGACATCGTCAGTGCTTCCCTACAATTTCATTTCTGCTCGTGTAATATTATTAAGAGTCGTATCTGAATAAAATTAAATAAATTCTATTGCGGTGACTTTTCGGTTAGTCCCCACCCCAGGCTGAAATAGGTCAATTTTATAGGTACAGCGATAATTTTAGTACTATTTAACTCAGTTCGACGAACTGTTTTACAAAATATTATTTGAGAACATTTTTTATTTTTTGGGTTCCCAAGGGGTTTTTAGGTTTACCTTGGTACCCGAAATTTTCGAAAAAAACTTTCCCGATAAATTTACAGTTTTATATATCATTTCAACTGCATACGCGAGCTCAATCGAATGGTTATAAAACCAACTGACTTGGTTCACGGGTTAATGACTTATGCTTAGACTTTGCCGAAGCCGAAGTTGTTAACCTCTGAGCTAATTCAGCTGATTTTACGATCGTTCGACTAAGCACTTCAATGCGTTTCGAATTATATACATGCATTGACAAACTTTTTTTATGCAAGTTTCGTGTGCCAAAAAAATTTGGACTATTGGTAAACCAAAAAAAATTGTCAAAAAAGGGCCAAAATGGATATTTTTTGAACCATCTGGTTGGTCTGAGTCGAATGTTCCTAAAATTATGCATGTATCTTCAGAATAGATAATACATGCTGACGGATATGGTGCAGAACACCAAGAATAGTATATAGGTTTTTCGGTACACTGAAAACAATAGTTTAATTTGTTCGCAACAACGTTTTTTGTTATTTAGGGTTTAGCGCCACTGCTACTAGCCGTTTCAGATGTGTTAATTGGTTAGCATCATTGAATCCGATTGCCATAATGTAGTCTGTGTTAAGTATCTTTGTTTTATGTTGCGTACAGGGTTTGAAGGAAGTTTCGTATGTAGGTTTCCGGTACGCTGGGTACGATGGTTTGGTTATATGGAGACTAGCACGAATACTTCGTGTGTTTTCTGTTCGTTCGCGATGGGTTTAAGGTCAAAGAGGTTTTAGGGTTTTCATTGGTTCAGGATTACAGCGGGTTTAGTAAAGCATATACATCAAACACAAAGCCTGTTACGAGGTAATTACACAAATTGACCACCTGATGAAACCACACTCTCTCTGTTCCACTTTGCTTACGATATACTAATACATCTTTACGAACAATGAAACTGAAAAATAAACAACAACAACAACAACAACAAATTTTATTAAGAATTTATTCCGGTAGTCGAGAGATCAGCGTAACGGGAGTTGCTCTAGCGTTAAGGCCGTCACAGCGAACCCGAAACTGAGGCAATGGCTTACCAATCCTCGTTACTGTTAACAAGAAACAATATGCATTAGAAATTTATAAAACAAAAGAAATAATTAGAAAAAGTTTATATTCTTAATAAAGTTTAAACAGAAAGGGAGCAAACTCTCCACTTACATCTGAGTCATAGGTTTCTGTCGTACTTAGGGGAATTTTCAAAGCTTGAGTTTTTAAGAACATTTCTAAATTTTTTGAAATTTGAGGCTTTGGTGAAGACGTCTGCCGGCAGTTTGTTCCACTGGTTTATAATACGTAATGGAAATTTGTGGTCCAAAACTGTGGTTTGAGCGCTTTGTTTTCGTAATTTTGCCTGATGACCTTTGGTGATGGTATATATTCAAAAAATCATGAGCCGCACTGTCTATTTCTTTGTGAAAGTATTTAAATGTCATTATCATATCTTTTATTAAGCGATGTTTTTCGAGCGGTTCAAGACCTAAATGGCGTAACCTATCGTTGTAGGATACCATTTCTAAAATGGCTCTAGTAAAAATTCTGCGGGAGTAGTATCGCTACACTTTCTCAGTAATATAGATTTCAGTGAGAAAAACAGATGACGACATGGAATATGCATACTCAAGAATAGCCCTAACGTAACTGGTATAAGCACACAATAACGCTTCAACGTTAGGCGTCTTGATACATCTAAATATCATATTAGATATACGGAAGGCTTTGGAAACGATGTTACTACAATGAGTGCTAAATTGGAGATTTTCTGACATAGTGGACCCCAAATCTTTACAGTGATTGCAAGATGGAATAATTTCTTTATTAAAAAATAGCTATATTTCGGATTTGTAGATCCTATATGTAAAACTTGACACTTTAGTGCCGATATTGAAAGTTGCCAATCTCTTGACCAGATTTCGATGCAGTTAAGCGCGTTTTTTAGACCTTGAGTTCCAATATAGCTATTCTGACGAGGAAGATATGCGTACAGTTTGACGCCAACCGCAAATAAATTTACAGTTAACGTTATGAAAGTTCTGATTAACAATATCGTTAATGTATAGTAAAAACAAAGTAGAACCTAGTACACTGCCTTGCGGAACTCCAGATGAGACTGTACGTCGAGCAGACACTGTATTATTAAATTTTGACACTAAATGTTCTGTTGGAAAGGAAATTTTCGATCCAGCGAAGTAGATAATTTGGTATACCAGCACAATGCAGATTATTGAGTAGTTTAGGATGAGAAACCTTATCAAATGCCTTGGCAAAGTGAATATATATTACGTCAACAGCAGTTCCACAGTCAACAGCTGTTGCCCTATCGTATACTGTTTCATTGAGTTGAGTTTCGGTAGATTTTTTTGCAACAAATCCATGCTGGCTAGGTGCAATGAGGTCATGTTGTTTAAAAAAGGACCTTAGATGCCTGTTAATAATTCGTTCCATCATTTTGCGCACGTCTAAAACCAGAGAAATAGGTCTGTAATTTAATGGGTCTCCGAAATTCCCTTTCTTATGAACAGCTTTTATATCAACGTGAAGCCAAATATGAGGAAGCATGCCACTAATGAACGATTGTTTAAATATGTAGGCGAGCGGGAAGCATATCGAGTCCCTTACTTGGCGAAGTAAATATTGAGATCATCTGGTAAATGATTGTGTTTATTTTTTAATTGCGATTGTGCCATATAAATGTTTAAGGGCATAAAAGGCATCCAAGATAATTTATGGCTGCTTGGATTGCAAGCGGTTAGTGTCGTGTTTCTGTCGTCATTAATGAATACACAGGCAAAACTGGAATTCAGTAGTATGTTGCGACTACTATCTTCAATAAGGATTTGATCTAACGCTTTTTTTAACACACCAACGCCAAATTTCGAGAAACAACGCTTATTAACATCCTTAAAAAAGTTGTTTCTGTAGCGAGATTTTAGAATTTTGCTTTCCTGGGTTTGCATGAATTTTGTAATATTTTTAGACCATTTTCTGGCCACCTTTTTATATTCGGAAAAATCTCCGGTGCGTTTGCTAAGTTTCCAATGTTTAGCTTTATTTGCTGGATATAAGAAATATATTTTGGTTCGCTCAGAGAGCGGGATAGAGTCTTCTTAGGAACAAACATCTCGCAGCCAAATAGCAAAATGTTATAGAAAAGACACCATATATCGTTTGCATCATACAATGAACAGAAGGTTTTTTACTTCATTTTAGTACACTTCACGGAAGCAAAACTATTTTCATCTAAACTTTCGATTTTTTTTCTCTGCTTGTTTTTATTTCATAGTAAAATGATAAATTCCGATGCCTCTTTAATTTTCGTTTAAGGCTCCGGTTCATGGGTTTGAGATGTGGCACACTCCATAGTTCCTCGCTCCAAAATTCGAAAATTAGTACTGACGTCCTGGGCGGCTGAAAAGTTATACTTAGGGGTTTTCGGGCATGGCAAACTCATTGCTGGTGTTGGTTTTACTCTGCGATCTATAGTTCTATGGGTACGGGGTCCATGGTTCATCGAGTTAGTATTCCTAATTTTAACGTTACGTCCTGTGAGGCTGATAGCTTGCACTTGGGGTGTTGGGGGATGAAAAACTTATTGCTGGTGTTAGTTTTGTTTTAACTTGTGCGGTATTGTGTGATATCTACATATAGCATATAGACGTGTGCTATCAAGAGCTGATTGGCTGTGAAAGCAAAACGCGTTGGTGTACCTCTGCTTCACTACGTTCTGCAATCTGAATAGAGTTACTTGTTTTATTTTGGGTGCCAAACCTGATTGGCCGCGTGCCTTTCCAATTTAAACCGGGTGGATTTTAATTGGGATCAATTTTTTCTGGAAATAAAAGTTACATCGTAGCCATTATGCGCATTAATGCAATGTGTGATTACGAAGATGGTTTAAATTGCAAGTGGATATAAGCTGGTCGTTTTAAGTTGGCTTTGTCCGAATGTAGTTGGCCCAACGACATGTCGTATGTGACATAGGTACATACGACATATCGTACGTAACTGTTACGACATGTATGTAACTTTGTTACATACGACATGTCGTATGTAACACTGCTACATACGACATGTTGTATGTAACAAAAATGTTCGAGTAGATGGGCGCATTTATTCTGTGAAACAGCAACAATTGAATAAAATCAACAGATAAAAGACATTTATTCAGTTTTTGAAAATCTGCTTTCTAAACTCAAATTCGGGGTTGTTTTGGTTTTCAAAAGAATCTATTTTTCCATATACATGGAAATCGATTGAAAAATGGTCCGAACCTGAGAAAGGTTCACAGCCGTCAATCCCACTAACTGCCATGGTTGAGTTAGTCAGAATTAAGTCCAAAATATTATTTTCTCTCGTCGGAAAAAAGACAAGCTGCTGAAGACCTGCCTGTGCTATAGCACTAAAGAATGATTGATATTCTGGCGTTATAGGAAAGCTAAGAATTGCCTGTCCACATGCGGTAAATTAAAATCTCCAAGTATTAGCACAGGCCATTTCACAATATTTATGTCGCAGAAAGCTAATGCAAACCCCTCAGTGCATTCATATGTACATCTTGGCAGGCGGTAGGTGCACGCAAAGCTTATGTTGGGGTCTGATAAAACGTCGACTGCAATTATTTCTAAACTGTCAAAAGTAGGATGCTGAGCAGGATAGAATGTTAGGTATTCAGATACAAAGATATCTACACCCCACCTATTCGGTTTGTTCTATCCTTAGGAATAACTTTATACTAGCTTTTGGTAATCATGTTATCCGGGACATCATTATGTAGTCAGGTTTCTGTGATCGCCATAACAGAGTAAACACTCGGTTCAAGCAACATTTGAAGTTCGTTCATTTTGTTGCTGCAGAGGCTGTGAGCTTTGAAATATTTGCACTTAAGCACATTTTAATCTGAGTATTTTGGTGATTGTGCTGTCCTTCTCAGTTTACCTGAACCGGGAGTTTACCATAGGCATCATTTACAAATTCATAATTTACAGAATATCTCTTTCCACCGACGAGACACCCATCTTGTCGAAGGCAACCATTGAAATCTACTAATTTTTCATTGAGTACCACATAGTGCGAACGATTGTTCTGGTGTTGCTGTGCGTCATCATTAAGCTTGCGAGCCGTACCACGCAGCGCAGCGACACGTTTCCACTCATCTTCCGGCATCGAGCGTCGGATATATATGCCTCTATAGTTGTCAAAATTTATTCGGTCCGGTGAGAGGCTCAGAATGCTTCGAGCAACTGTTGACACGTTAAAACAAACTTTAGTTAGACGACTGGACGGAGGACTATTGGGCTTTGGTTCGCATAGCAGTCCCATTCTGTAGACACAGTCTTCAGTAGCGGAAGGATCGAGCGACTTACAAATTTCGGTCACGTCTTGATGATCGCGTCCTTTTTCTGGAAGGTTCCAAATTACAAATCACCGACGATGCTTTTCGTCTTCGGTGTAAGGTGACTGTGGGTGATTGATGATACGGCCTCTCTGTCCCACATTTTGGGGGCTAGCTATGCGCAGCTCATTGTTTTTCCTGTAGCAGGGTGTCGCGTTGGCGGTGGCACAGCGTCAGATACTGAAAATTTGCCCATAGCCGAAGCAATGGATGCTATTTGGCGTTCGATAATGACTAGGCAATCGGCAGTGGTCGGTGTCGTGTCACTAAGTTTTGCCGATCGTTTAGATTCCGCAATTGATTGACAGGCTCGGCACGGTATCATGACAAAATCATTGGGCGCTATAGCTTCGATTAGCGTTGTGTCGACGCATGTGCAGCTAAATGTATCCAAGACGCACAGAGACCGCATCCAAAGCATTCATTACTACTTTTCGCCATACATTCGCAGCAAACTGGCGATCGTATTGCTGACCGTTGGTGAACGTTTGCGCCAGACAATGTTGTGGTCGCTGGCGAAAATTTTGATGCCGTATCGGCGGCTGGGCTGCTTTGTTGAGCCCCCGGAGGCGGTATTTCTCGACCCTTGTTCGTTGTTGTATTTGACGGTTGACTGCCAGAAATGGGCGTTGTGACCGAGGTGGCGTTTGATGCGCGGCGGTCGCTGGATGGCTGTTGTATATTGTAACCGGGCACGTCCCGGGCGTTGAATATTGGATTGCCAAATCTCGGCAAAAAGTTGCGCAAGATGACTATCACTAGTTGTATACTGTTTGTTTGGTCTTGTTTATATCACGATTTAGTAAATTGCTAATAATATATGTCTTAATGAACTAATTATTTTTCGCTTTTCTCAAGCAGGTGCTGAACGCAATAAAGACTGATGATGTTACGCTGCCCCATTTTATTATGATATATATATATATATATATATATATTTAAATTACTGTTCGTTTTCGGGGTAGCTGGATTTTGTTGCAGTTAGACTTTTTCAGTAAATCTGTCATCTGATAACATCACTGTAGTGTTGATACCAGTCAAATATTTTGCACCAGAAAGTGATGATACTAAACACTACCTATAGTGAAAATAAGTATTAAGTTCTTTATTTTCATTTATAACTCGGCACTGTTCTGGTTCCAACTTTCATGGCACACGTATTTCATTTGTTGTTCGTTGTAACTAAATCGTTGTAAAATTCGGTGAGACTACTGGTTCACTCGTAACATTTTGAAACTGAAAAGACCAGATTAATACTCAAATGGGGTATTTTTAAACCTTTCATGAACTAAATGTGTATTTTTATAACTGTAAATAATTTTTTTCTGCAACGGTGAAATGAACTTGGAATCTTTGTCCTCGAACTTCATACTGTTGCTACAAAGCAATTTCGGAGCTATTGTTCTATTCCTTAACGAACCTCCCAAAATAAACGGATAGGAGCGTACTATCAAACATACGCCGCACAATAACAATGCTACATTTTGTACATGTTGCACATGTTGCTACATTTGTTTAATTGATAAGCACTAAAAAGTGATGAAGGCTTGATATTTTATAGCCAACTTTCCAGCTTTAATTAAAGACTAATGACTGATCCTCGGTAAAAATTAAGGTGTACTAACGTAACATATAATAACATTCTGAATAAGTCGATATATAAGTAATTTGTAGATCAATCCACAACATTGTTTGTAGTCAGGATTTTGATAACGTTATATATCCGAATTATTAAAAATTGTTTAATGTAAATTATTAAAACTGTTTCCTTAAATTATTTTCTAACGGAAAATTTCACTAGTTACACTGTTAAAAAATGAAATCTACTTAAATCTGCACAAAAGTTTGCTAGTCTCGCATTGCACTTTATCCGGAAATATTAGTTTAAAAATATAATGATATTACACATAAATACATAAATAAGTATTTATATATTATGTACTGTATGGGTGCAGTGTATATGTATGATTACTACGCATATCTATATAATTTCATGTATAACCTCTCGTATGTATTATACTGTCTCGTCTGACACAGATTACTGTTTCTAAAGGATCTTTATAAAATTTTCAAATTTTCAAATTTTAATTTTTCTTCAATCCAAGGGTTAAACTAACTGCGTTTTTAATGGTTTACGTGACTGATCAAGCGAGTATTACTATCGATTATATTGAAACATAAAGTTATTAAAACAAAAGTATATTTACAATGTTTATTAATATTTTCGCCAATAAAGTTGCCAGAAAAATGTTAAATTTCAAGTCTAAGTATATCTTTGAGAAAATACATCTTGAAGATCTTCCACATTTTCTTATGACTCTGTTGAACGTTTTCTTATGATGGACATTTTAATGCAAGAGTAGCTGTGTTGCTGACAGGCTTTTGACACTACTGCTTACACTGAACCGGAAAATTATAATATATAATTTTAGTTTAAATTTTATAGTTTAAATCACTTTACTATATATTTTTGGCGTAATATAGCTGTAGCTTGTAAAATAAATCTATCGTGTCATATTTGCTTTCATGGATATTCTCAGGTTAACGCAGCAGTATACTATTGCTCATAGGTAGTTTTCGAAATCGTTGTATTTTATAAGATTGAAAGATTTTGGCTAGTATACACGGCACTGTTATTCGGGATTTTATTTCTGGGGTGGTTACGTTTTTGTTTTCGCATAAAACTTTATATCCTATAAAATTCGATAACATTTCGAACAGCCCATGTCCAAGCGACAGTTTAGGCACCGTAAGTGTTGGGTCCTTTGCAAATTTTATAGCCTTCCTTGCCAATTTTAACCCCTCTGTAGCACACGATCTTCACGCAGATATAAATGGAATATCTGAACTAGTCTTAGATAAAACTAACAAAGTGAGAAATGTTCTAACGTAGATGCAGACTATTAGTCACAGTTTTTGAGCAATATGTGAAGTTGAGCAGTCATGAAATGGCGCCGTAAAATTTCATATGTTAGAATTTAGATACCGCACAACGCAAAGGTTATTATGCATATCTTTGCCAACACTTTGCCGAGGAGCGACATTGAAATGTTGTGACTTGGAACATTACAGATGTGCTGTGGAAAATGTTAAAATATAACCTTTTTACTATTTTTGAAAGGTAATAATTTTTCAAAATTTAGATAAAACAGATTCTAGATATCTCAAACTTCTTTTGCTACAGTTTGTACTGTACTAACTTATATGTTTTATCAGTGAAGCTAACCTCGCATTGGATGAATAGTTGTGTTTATATCAATAGCTGGAAAATAGTCGTGTTGGGATTCTGAGAAATGACACGCAATGTATGTAGTGCTATATTTTAAAGCAAAGCAGGGTATTATGAAATAAAATGTTACTGTACAAAGCCTCAATTTCGTTCAGCTGTGAATCTGTGTTCAGGGATGTAGTTTCGAATGGACAACATTTCTTAGTAGTTACTATGTATAAACGTACAATACCAAGAAATACTATTTGGAACCGATCAAGTCAGCATTTGTTATACAGTATCGTTATGCATCCTCTATATTCACAGTGTCTTTGTCATGTCATTGATCGATTAATTCATCATATCAATGATAACCAAAATATTTGGTGAGACAAACATGGTGAATATGCGGTAAATGCGATAAACAAGCTTATATCTGGTTATAATTCAATTAATACAATGCAAAAATATATACTAGTAAACGTAATAAAGTACACAAAGTTAGCGGAGCAATAGGCATAGTATTTGGTATCTTATTTGTATACACATGTATTTCAACTGATTATTTAATAATGTTATAATATGTATCACGTTTCAGGAACTGATGTCAAATTCACCATACAAAAAGTTAAGTAGGCAAAAAATTAACTAATTAGTAATATCAAGACTGCATTAGGGAAGAGTATGACACTTCCCTGCACTCACTTCCCTGCAGCTGCTTAGAAACCGTCCCCCCAGACCCACCAAACACTAGGGGAGGGAGGTCCGAGCTACCCCCCCCCCAGAAACTGGAGGGCCGGGGCTTATCAACCTCCCAAAACTGGGGGCTTAAGCCGAAAACGCCCGTATTATCAAACACAGGCTAACATGTGATTGCATGGAAGTGTCATACTCTTCCCTAATGCCCTCTTGGTAATATCAACTGATTAGATAATTAATTAACTAATTAACATCCATGATAAAATCATAGAGTCATAAAAGCCAAATATTTATGATCAGCGACATTGAAAACCTCCGAGCGCAAAAAATTAGCAATTTTGACTCGATTTTAAAATTTGCATGATACAAATGTAATTAATTAATTAAATCAATGAATTAATTTAAAATGAACAAATTATCTAATTATTTAACTAATTATCATATACGCCAAGCTTTAGAGCTTCAGGAATATCTTATTCGTGATCTGCGCATAGAAAATCTCCTTGTGCAATGTATATTATATTTTTGAGCACTTTGAAAATTTTTTAAATATCGGCTAATTAATAATTAGTAATTAACTAATTAACTTACTAATTAGCGTGTTTTTAAATTCATCGGATAGTAATAAACTTCAGGTTCCTAATCAGCACTCCGATATCTAGTATATGCACCAAAGTAATAGCTTTACATTAATGATTCATTGAAAAATATGTAATTTTTGTTTGAAAATGCTAATAATATGCTAACACGCATAACTAATTAGTTAATTACTATTTAGCTAAAGCAAATTTTGACAGAAACTGCATCTCATCGATTGTTCCTTTCAAACAATAAAATTTTGTAATTGGCCCAGTAGTTATTGAGGACCTCGGTTGACGGACGGACGCACATAAAGTTCCGATTTTCCCCTCTGACGATAACAAAAACGTGACGCTTCGCTCCGCTCAAATGGGGTTTCGTTATGAAATGATTAAAATAAATACGCAAAGATTTCATCTGTTTTTGATATACAAAGTATACATGCTTCCTGCTCAGGTGTTAATGTAATATATATTTTATTCAAAAGTTAGCTAGGCATGTGGTTTCGCTTGGTCTCCAAGCGTGAGAAATTTTCTTGTGGCAATATCAAATTCTTTGACGCCCGAATTATAGTTGGTGTATCCTGAAAATATGCGACAATTTCAAGCCGATGCCAGGAACGCAACTCAGATTGTTCGTTAGCATACGGCGTACGGCAAACCACTATAGTATCAAGGAGCTATTGCGCGGTTTCTTAGGGAATTTCACAGCGCGAGCGGACAAGAACCCACGTGCAGACATACAAACGTTACTAACGCGACAGTCTTTATTTCATTTTTATAATTTTATGTAGAAATGCAATATTGGTTAGTTAGCATTTTCTCACTTGAATTGATATATACCTAAATAATGTTTTTTTAGAAAATTGCGGAACTTTGAGGTTTGAAGAATTATGGGTAGTTACGCGTTAATATTCTAATCATTCTATAAATAACTGAGACTGAGCTCATACTTCTGTATTTATAAGGCATGCTTGGCCAGGAATATATTAATGCGTTTCAATATGAGTATTAGTTATATTTCAGAAATATTTTAACCAGAATTAACAAAACGTTTAGACTCTGCCATAATGATTTCAGAAGCCTTTTCCTTCGGGTTATTCATCGTGGTCTCAAGTCTACTTACTGATACAGGTATACTGCTATAGTTCAGATAAATGTAGAATCTGAAAGGATTAAAGTTAATAACAGCTAGACCAAAAAAGCATTAGGCACAATTCATACATGCTGACGCTCCGAGGTGTCGGAGGGGGCAGTCGGAGGCTGCGGCAAGCGGGGTAGTAGGTGCCTACAGGGGGCGTGGGAGGTCACAACAGGAAAGGTAGAAGCCTTCGGAAGGGAAATAGTCAGATGGGGTGCTGAAAATAGCTGACGACCCAGGCGATGCCCCATTTTCGCCAATTTATGTTAAATGGTTAAACGTTCTGCGCGCGTTCGGTGCTACGGTGAGGGGAGGTGGAGCCTCAGCGAGAATATATTGTGGTATCCATAGGGGGTACACCAGGGCCTAGGGGGAAGTCCGAGGCGTCAGGAGCTAGCCTCTTGAAACCCTGCTTCGGCATATCTGACCTAACCGGTCTTGAAAACTTAGTCATGAACTTTGAACAAATCGCTACAAAGTCAAAGCGTTGGGTAAGTAGCACAGCCTAACTTGATTTGTAATTTTCATTTATTATTATACTTTTATTAAAATATGCGTTTTTCGGCTTGTTTAAAGACTCATATATTAGTAAATCACAGAATTATATATTTTACTTAAAAGTAACAAGTAAACCTAAGGCTCATACAGGTTACATAAAGACAAATTTTGAAGTTACACAGTTATATGGTATTGATATATGCTGTGCCTTACTGACATTTGCTGTGTTATAGGTTGAAGTTTTTAAAAATACGTAGGCTTTGTGTATGCTAGGACATTCAATAATCACAGTTTCAAATAAATTTCCGCCTTCATCTTTGTATGAACAGATGGTGTTTGAAGAATAGTCATGTGAACACGCTATTTAGTCATTATGTAATATAAAGTAGTTAACTATGTTAGAACTATACTTATGGTATCAAGTTTTTTTGCTTAATGAAAGATATTAAAACCTGGATCTACAATCACATATTTTCTGTTAAAATATTGCAGAAGTATAAACATTTATAACGTTTGGTCGGAATCTTTGCCTTGGATCACTCAATCTTTGATCCGCTGGCGGTGTTTTTTAGTTTGATGCATGATGAATATGATATTGTGTTGAGGCGACAAATATTTACGACACACTCAATTTGCGACTAATTCATAAAGCAATTTTATTCGAAACTTCTATAATCTCATACTGTAAAGATTCATGAGAAATATAATATCGTGATAACACCGACAAATATTTGTGACACATTCTTACATTTTGATAGCACAAAAACTTAACCAAATCATTGAGCAATTATGCCTCACATATCCCTATATTTCATTTCGTAATTTTTAGAATCATGTCAATTCGCTCAAGGTTTTCATTGCCCGACCAACGGCGAACAAGTGTGGAACTGTCCGTTACCGTTTCATCGTACTATCGATGCATGGCGGTGTTATGAAGATGTAAGGGGCAAATCGGTATCGTTGGTGTTGGGCCTTGGAGACATGTTAATTACCAGAGAATGAGCATTTTAAAAGAATTAAAAAATAAATAAAATACACCGTACGCAAAAAATATGAAATAAAGTTTTGTAGCTTCATAATAGCAGTAGAAATTCAATACTATATTTTTATTTTAAAAAACTATAAAGTGAAAACTATAGTAATTTATATTTCAAGAATTTTTATTATACAATTTCTCGAAAATACACTGAAATACATCGCTGTAATTGTACAACTAATTGCTGGAAAATTTATAATAGGATTTTTTCCCCTAGACATTGTTTACTATTGCAGCAAATTTGCGGAAGTTCGAAAACATTTTGAGGGTCCGTTTTCAGTAATAACAAATTTAGAACTTTTTTATGCAATAGAAAAGAACCGAGTGCACATTAACAATTGCATTTTGCTTCCTTAAAATTCTACCAATTTCAAATCATAATTGATGTAGTTTTGGTTATTATGTGTGACAACATGTCTGCGTAAATATAAAACACTATTTTAAACAAATTATAAAATAATTTCCACCAAGTCTATATTCAACAAATACATTTTCCTGATTTTAAATGGAATAGATAACGCCATGCTGCTTGTTGCTCGGGTTGATTGCCAACCGCGGGATTGTATAAATCGTTACTTAGACGTAAACAAACGTCCTAGAGCACATTTTCATGTAAAATTTTACATTTTATTTGCTTTTGAACAGAACAGGCATAAACTTCGAGCACTTATTCCGATCACAGTGACATGTGATACCTTACAACATCCGGTGATATGACCTGCACAGTTACACACTTCAGTAAAGTGATTTTGCCTCAAAATGAAACGAACGATTGAGGAAAATATATTGCTTTGATAAGTATACATAATATCTGTTAATATATAGCAGCAAATATCGGAAGTCCTATGCATGCAAAACATAATTGCTTAACATAATTGTTTAAGCTCTCTCGTTCAAAAACCGACGTAAATTTAGCTGCAGTAGTCTATAATCTAGTGGTGGGTAAACCGATTTAATTTGAGTCAAATGACATATGTAATTTGGTGGAATTCATACAATGTCCATTGACATAAGTTCTACATTTTATAGAGGGAAATCGTGATCAGTGATCAGAATTTTCTGCTACAAAACACGACTAAATTTTCACTGTGTATAGCACCTGTGACATTTGCCATTAATAGTAACTTTAGCAAATACCAGGTTCTGCGGGGTAACAAAAGATCATTGTTCATGCCGTAATCTATGAAAAGTAATTTGATTAATTTTCGAGAGTATGGCTGTTGGATTTATATGTTGTTCTCAGTTTACCATATCGTCAGAACAACTACCATGGGCAGTGTGCATAAATATGTTCGTAATAAATGAATATATGCTTTAGTGAAACTGTGTACGCCATTAACTTGTCCTTGACTATATTATTGCTACTTCGAGTATTGTTCTATTCTCAAAATCATATATCGCAGCATTAATCGCAGCATTTATAGCGACAAGACCCGAATTAGCAATAAAGCATACTTCTGTCACTGGTTAGGGTGTAACTACGTATCTTGTAACCAAGTTTTCGCTTGTTTTGATTAAACCAATATATTAAAGAAATCATTGGTTTCAGCCATATAAGCAGAAATGCTAGAGTTCTTTGAAATTTTACATAAGGTATTTGTAATGTTGAATTTGTTAAATTATTTATTAACCTAATAGCTGTAAAGATTCCGGTTGAAAATTTCGATTTGGGCTTAAATGTTAGTAGGCGAAATCGAAAAATTTTACGAGCATCAAATTGCATCAGTGAACGCACTGTAGGATATAGGCTTCTGTGCATTAAAATAAAACACTGAGCAATTTATTGCAACTTACACTGAGAGGTGAGTCTGGGAAAAGATTAAAATAATGTCAACGCCAGATGACATTACTACTATAAAAATATAAAAAAAATTTCTTTCAAGTAAATAGCAATCTGTGTGATGGGCAATAGTATTATAAAATCAATCTCACAAATATATTACTGCAGAATAAATATCACAGCAGCATTACGTATTGTGTATTAGAAACACATGCATAGAAGAAGAGCGCTTCAATCAAATATCTATTACACCAACATGTTGTGGGATGTCGCTGAAAAGTGAGTTTGAGCTGATTACAGTGACAGAAATTTTAATTATACGGTTAGGAAGCAATAGACAACTGACGCATAAAAAAGTATATATAATATTCAGATTACCACTATCTATCTTAAAGTCCGGTAGAATAAGCTTAATGATTTTTCGCATATTAAGGCAATATCAGAATGTTTTTGCGAAAGCAACTGTTAACGTTTTACAACACCGTGGATTGTTTAGAGCTGCCGATTCCGGACCCTGCTCACAACATAGAGCTGCCGATTCGTGACCCTGCTCTGTTATAAACACAAATTTCTAGTGCATTATAGCTCATTTGTTGGGAAGGTTTTGTCCATGGCTAGTACAGCAGGTGTGCGCTGTGTCTTGCCACTAGTACCTAAGGCTTTTGCGGTAAACAGAAACATTTTAACGATTTCGTTCACGTAAGGAACGTGTGGACGATTTTCTTTCTGCTTCGATGCAACCTGTTCACCGACAGTTCAACTGAATTTCATGGTGAATGTAATGTGCCCGCGGTTTGGGACTTATAAGGCATATTTCTTTCTTAAATTGAATTTTATACGGTCTAAGTGGGACAGCTTATACAGCCACGTAGTATCTGAAATGTCGCCGTTGCATTTTCGTAGTTGGGGCAGTACCTGTTTCTCCAGCAAAAATGTTTTCTTTTTGTACGACGGCTCCTATGTTTAACCTTCAGCAGGAGGCAAAACCTGTTGTCGTATTTAGCGTTTAATACAAGGCTTGCAGTGAATCAAGATATGCTATTAATTGCTTGTGGCTTCAGAAATCAAATGAATATGAGACTTCTCGGCTTAACTATATAAACGCGTCATGTTGACGCGATGCATTTTACAACTACCCCACACTCAATGGTTCCATGGCGGTAAATTTCCAAGTTTTATATGAGTCATAATATCATAGACAAAAAATTGTTCCACCGCCTGCAAATATTGGTAGGAATCATGCATGGTTTTAGCTTCTTCAAATTACCCTACGAAATTGGGGCTTGCGAATTGTTTTATGAAACTAGGGTTTCCTAAACATTCTTGAACATTAAAGGAATCAGGGCATATGAGAGAAATAAGAAATCGTGTCATATCATTCGTGTTTATATGGTGACGACGATAAGCGTCATATGTAGTATTCTCAAAAACCATCGTTAGTTTTGAGTTTTATCATTTTTATTAGTGAAAATATACTATTTCTATATTCCGATTTTAAGCATTGCTGTTGGTGCCGGGACGAAGGAACAAATTTCCGCCGCCTTTGCACCGTTCAAGATTTGGCGGTTATTAGTGAGCAACAGCCGATTCTCGTTAATCCAAATTTCAATTGTAATCATTGTAACGCCGGTGCAATTTGTCGCTATCAAGAAGACGTACGACGACAAGATAACCCGTCCCAGTTTATCGGTCGTACGTCGTTTGTTTAATACAGTTCTTTTAAAGTAGATTTTAGGTTTTGGCATATATTGTTACTTATTCTATATTAAAATATGAATCAATGACGTTTTCCGCTGTAATTTCTCAGTGCACCTTATATTATCTTTATACCTAATCATAAAATTTTATGAACTTTCCATAGTATTCGTCCGGTGCTGCTAGGGTCGGCGCTGGTATGTGAATGTCACCCTCCAAACTATGGTGTTAGTGGCCCCAAAAACTAATGTGATTGGCTTTTGAAGTTATAACGTGATTGGTTCCCTCCAAGTTATTGTGTGTCGACGATAACTAATTGAATTCGAGTGGAACGATAATTTTCAATTTTGGCTCTGGAGGGGGGGTTGAGAGGTCCTGTCTGTGTGTCTGTGTGTCGCACCTGGATCTCGATAACGGTTTGGCGGATTTTGATGCACGATAGTTCATTCGAACCGCAATGGTCGATTTTATTTGTAGTGACGGAGCCCGATTTTTGAATTTTTTGACGTGAGAAAAGCTATAGGGCAAAATGACGCAATTTTGGCCCATTTTGCGGGCACCCCCTCCAGTTTTGCGACTTTTCTCAACAAGTGAACTAGATATCCGCAAACTAATAGGCCTATTCCATGTAGCTTTACCAGGGCTTTTCGATGATATATAACAAGTTTTTTAACTACTTCCCAATCTGGAGTCTATAAGCTTATAGTTGGCGCCAAATTTAATATTTGGTGAAAAGTCGTATGAAATGCACCTAAATGTGTGGTTATTGTAGGTTTCATTGTCGGATATGGGGTTTTCTGGGCCAGCAAGCTGATTGCGAGTGTCAAAAATATTGTGTGGCAAATATTTTTCACACTTTCGCTTCATACTTGGTATGAAAAATGAGATTTTTCTCAAGCGTCGGTTTGAATTCTTTAACGTTCTTTTCACGGTCAAATTAGGGTTTTATTGAATTATTTAATTGTTAGTTCATTGTTTTTGTACTCGTTGTATGATGTTTTGTCTACTGCATACGTTGGCTATCAAAAGAGGCGGGCGTAACTATGACTCATCACTCACGGTTTATATAATGCTGCAGCTGTGTACTGCGTGTAGGCTTTGTTTGTGTGTGCTTTCTACAACAGACTTCGGGGGATTGTTTTCACCACTCGAATTCTGGCTCGCAAGCGAGGTTCACTAGTATAAATTAAATTTTCTAGTATAAATTAAATAATATATACTAGTAAATATTATTTGATTTTGTGAAACAAAACCCTGAAAGAAATTTCCTGAAATCAAAATTAAAAAATTAGTCTGCTCCAAGTAATTGAGAAAACCAGAATATGTAAAGACGGTGGTATAATGGCTCTAAATTTTAAAATCTTGATCTGGTAACAGGTTGAATTAAAGCAAATTTTAAGCGCTATGCGTCAGAAAAAATATTTTTTGACATTTGAGTGGCAACCCACTTGGAGGTATGGAGAAGACGTCACGCTGGATTGCTGGTGCTGCTATTCCAAGTTACAGTTGCACAAGAAACAGTCGTGTCTCATGAATGAAGTTGGCCTATTTTGATCATTTTATATTAACAGGTCGTCTCATCGTATCCAATTTACCGACGATATACTTGCAATTGATCAACAAAATTACTTCACGAAACAGGACACCAAGTATAACGTAAATGCCGAAGTAAATTGAAGCTGCAGTGAATATAATCTTCTTTTGCAGAATGTACAACGATCTGCTTTCCAACAATAAGATATAACGATACCGTATTCTATATTTGTAGTTACCATTGAGGGAATTTTGATAGGGCGATGAGTAAAAGAGCTAGGATTTGTTAAGATAAAAAAGAAAACCTTTTCAGCTGTTTGCTATCGCGGCGAGGTTCTGGAATTGAGATTAGAATATGTAATGCCAATATATAAAGGTATTACACAATGATGTCTGACGTAAATGCATATAATACAAGGCACATGATATTTAATGATCAACGGGTTAACTAAAGATGTTTTTTATTTAAGGTATTGTTTCTTGCAACTATTTCATTAAAATTATTGCTCGTTTCAGGTTGAAACGTTGTCTTATGATGACATCACAGCTAAAAGATTACAAACTTCTGTTTAAATATTAAATTTCTTTATCGTTCTTTGGCCCAATCTTTATTTTTTAAAATCATTGTTAGTTCTGCATGCATGCTTCCTTGACATTTACAGCACCAGAAAACGGATGCAGTCGTGGACGTCGCGTCGGTGGTGCCCGCCCTCCTGTGCAAGTGAACCGCCAAGTGCGTCAGCCGCAAACGTCTCGACGGATATTTCCACAAAACTTCAATCGTCGACCAAGTGTGCAGGCCGTTCGTCAGTCACGAAATTTCAACGTATTCAACCGTGGCAGGTTTGTGAATCGTTTCGCAAATCGTTTCAATCGACAGAATCCGGTGAGCTTTAGGGGTAAACGTAGTGCCGCAGCATATCATGTTGACCTTGAGGCTCCCATTAACGAAGAAATGATTATTAGCTACGATATCGAACATATGAAAGAATCGATGCGAAAATAAGCTTTTTCAAATGCGCTAACCAAAGCTGGGTTAATCAAGCGTTGAAAAACTCTGCTCTATCAGAACTGTATTAAATCTAAAGGAATAAAAAATGTTGACGTTAGCTTGTTGAAATGTGCAGAATTGTACGTATTCTATATGCCATGTTTTTATGCTTTCGTTCCTATGTTTTGTTTAAAAATTGTAGGCATGTTTAGTTAACTACAACATTAAGGAAATTGTAAAAATGAGCAAAATATTTCAGTGGTATTGTCATGTTTTTCAGGAAAAAATGGATAGAAATGATAATTTGGAGGTAAAAACTGTGTGTTAGGCTGTCTATTATCTTCATGTTAGCAGCAGAAGTTGGTAGTAGAAGCAGAAATTGTTGCGAATTATTAACGAACTGGTACGATTCTAACACGTTATGTAGGCAAAATGATTAACGTTATGAATGACATAGTTCCACACAATTATCAATCAATCACCGACTCATAATAAAAGTCACAAGAAGCTTAAACGATATGACATTGTTTCCACCTATTGTCATGCATTGTAAGTTTGGGATTCTATACGGCCTTGGTCATAAGGCAGTGGTTTCTAAATTCGACCAATGATTTACTATAGAGAGGAGCGCCGTGCGTGATTTAGTCATTCACATTTGAGGCGAAGCAAACTACTATCATAATAATCCACCGCGTCTAAAGGGGAATATACCCTTGTACAGTATTTGACAGACGCTGTAAATTTGATAAAACATTACAAAATACGGAAATGCTGCAACTAACGGGAACCTTCCTGCTAGCACTTAAACATTAGTATTGAGCATGCGTGGTGCCGTGTTGATCGTTGTCAAAGCATATTTCTAAGCCCATAGATTCCGTGTATTCTTGCGTGGGAAAAATGACTTTCAACAGTACGATATGCACATATCAATTTCAAATTTGATTGACTTTTAGTTTTATGCTAAACATAGAAACCGTTAAATTTTTTAAGAATGTTTTTTGGCAATAAAATATGGCATCTCAACCGGTTACTGTTCGTTAAATTTACTATACCTAATTTTTGCCAAATATTGTATACACCAAATATTAATTCTGTACTGCTTTGAAATTAATGCGAATTTGCATATTTGTGCACCTTGTGAATGCGTATGACAATATTGCCCATAATGCAGTCGGATCTCACAGTTCTGTTAAGTCTCTGAAATTTCGTCTCATGTCCTTTAAGAGAAAAATCATTTGGCCTTGGGATATCACTTTATAGGTACAATAGCGAGGGCTTTTTACCAAATTCTCTCACATTTATCCTGTGATTTATGCATTACCATGTGATTTTGCGTGTCGGGTAGAGCTTTGCGATCCCTGCGTAAGGTATGATCAAATGGAACGATGGTATTTGGAAACGCCGT
Source organism: Trileptium ribeirensis (assembly GCA_030248225.1). Lineage (NCBI taxonomy): Eukaryota > Metazoa > Nematoda > Enoplea > Enoplida > Thoracostomopsidae > Trileptium > Trileptium ribeirensis. The sequence goes on from JASANE010003656.1 coordinate 27,338, forward strand.
AAAACATTCTGTTGTTTTCGTTGGCGATAACAAACATAATTGTCAGATTTTTGTGAGGAAAACACGTGTTTCAAAACTCTGCCTCTCCCACCGGTTCAGGATGCAGTCACTTTTTCATAACTATGTTGCGGGTAACCGGGAATTAATATGTACTCAAGAAACCGATATGTGCAAATTCGCAGCGTTTGTGCTCAGTTTTTGGTAATTGTACTGATTAATACAATAATAATAAAGCAAACTTTTTCGATTTGTTTATTTTTTGATATAACTGTGTGTGTTGGTAAAATTTTGATTCCTGTAAAAAATAAATAATCTAAGGCTTACACCGTCATGATATCGATGACATAAATACAGAAGCAGCGAGCGCAGTAAGGTTTGAAACAATGCCGACAATTTATAGCGAGTTCTCGAAAATATCTATATACAATTTATTGAAAATATCCATATACAATTCATATATAATCCTTAAAACGCACACATTAAAAATTTACAAATCTCTAGCGTAAAAAGCTTTTTTAATTTAAAATTGAGAAATAAATTTATTTAACTGAAGAAAAACCAGAGTTACTTGGCTACATTATTCATAAGTGTATTCTAAATAAATATTTCATTAGTGATCAATTTGCTCATATTTGTAAAAGTTCTGTCGTTGCATTTTAACTAGTCATTTTGTGCAATTGTAGTGAAATTACATCCTAATTCCAAAAAAGCGTATTTAAGCGAATTTGCATAAAAATTCATTTTCAGTATACTTTATGCCTCCACGAAGTAATAACATCCCGCCACTAGGAACCATTGCACTGATTTGCAACGCCTAGTAATATCGGTATTTATGTTGTGACGATTTTGATTTACGCTAAATCAAGCCACAATGCAGCCGGTGGTTTCTATGTGCATACTACTAACCCAAATCAGAACAAAATTTATGAGTTTTTCGTATTTTTCAAACACCAAATTTTTCTAGCAGTATATAGCTATCAATGTTACGGATCATTGGTACAACACTAACATTGGAGTTGTATTTAAATACGCGATCCAGATAAAGGTCTGCTTTGATGCAATGTACAAAATGTCAAGGACCAAAGCGTACATTTCGATACCCTATTAGACATTGAATTTTTTCTACATTATGAACGGGTATCGTGCTATCGCGAAACCGTTTAGATATTTGTTTTGCAAACGTCCTACCCAAGCGATTGTTCTATTGTAGCAGGACCTTTCCGGCCCGTTACGTGCTTTTGCAGGATTTTGGTGCTAAAATCACTTAATTACGTCCCTAAATGAACACGATTACGATATGTCGGTTTTTTAATAGTACCTCAATGCACAGCCGTAAGGTTTATATATACATATTGCATGGTGCCATGGTGGCTTTTATAATATCGCTTTGTTTGTTATTATTTTGCTTACTAATGCCTCGCTTGTTAACCCATGACGTTTATCTTGGCTTATTAATATTTATCGTCTACGTATGCCTATTATGTCTTACATTGGCATGCCGTAATCGATGCTATATTTGAACCGGCGCTTGCGTGATCAGGACTCATTGCGGGAACAAACCTAGGCAGCCAGACCTAGAACCGTCTCCTTGATGAGGCGAAATTGTAGGAAATGAATAGCGGGACCCCGTGTGGGGGACGTGACTTCGGCAATACCATTTGATAGTTTTTGGAACATTTGGAACTCGACCAGCTACCATACCTCACTAAAACTTTACGGCTACAACCGTCCGGGAATAGGAGGCCATCGAGTACTCAAGTTGAACCATTGGCCCGCTAGTGATCAGAACCAAAAATATCGATTCTACTTAGGTTGAACAATATATGTGGCCTGGTCAAGGAATAAATAGAGAACAACAAGCTTACAAAGATTAAGGCATCAGGGGTACTGTAGTTTCTACATGTTCGGAAACGACGGATGTCGAGTTTTCTTCGGTCCCTAACCATCTAGCAATTTAGATTTCCGGGAACTGTTTCTCTTCTATAGAGAATTTTACGGGCTTTCTGATAAAGCCAAAATTCCTCGAATCGCACGCGGATTTAATCTTAACATTAAGAGGCAAATACGCTAAAATTGAACAAACAGCCGTTACTCATACTAAGCAGGGCTGTTGATAATGGCTTGGGATGGGATAGGTATATTTATATATGTAGGTATATATATTTAATCTTAACGCCTTTCTGCGTCTTTTCCATCATACGAGTCTTCTACTTTGTGTCCCCTGTGTCAACCCCAATGTCCGAAATCACCATGTCTGTTTAGTAGTTCCAGCCGCTTTTATGGTATCATCGCCTTGGCGGTGTTTTACTCTTGCGAACCAGGCCTCGATCGATGGAACCGACTGTCTTGCCAAATAGCCTACGTCATCGGATAACCAAAGAACGCCGTCGGGTTTAATGGTGCCCCTTGATCCGCCAGAGGACGGCCGCTGAAACTCCCGTGTTCACGCCATCAGCATCTAAGATTGCTTGATTAGCGCCATTGTAACCGGTCCATCTTATTATGGCAGAATCGCCGACTGAAGTCTTACACATCATTACGTGGCCCACCCAATAGGGCATCTAACGAGCCCAAGCGGGCCTCGATTCGGCAAGCCACTGCGCTGTTATAAGAGTTGCTCCCCTGTTTTGTTCCCATTTCATAATACATTACAAAAAATTGACAAATTGCTGTCGGTGTCGCACTCTTTTCGGACCAGATCCCCGACTCTTATAGTATGCATGTCATTCTATTCGCCTCCTTTCGATGAGCACAACGATATACAATGTGCCTCCCCCCCCCGACTGCCCGCTTGCTCGCTACAACCCGCTAAAGTGCCCCTAGTTTGGAATAATAACTAATGGTGGGTACAAAATACCTGAAATTTTATTCTCAACTCGAAATTGGGCAACTCACCCCTCGTTATGTTCGCCTAGTCGAGACATCCCCAACTATCCTCGGCGGGTCTCCGTCCTCCCGCTCGTTAGCTTGGGACGGCCGCCCAAAACGCAGCCGTGTGTGTTCCAAGTAATTTTTGGGCATCAGTCGTCCGAGTACGAACCACGCTACTGTCGTAGGACAAAAGGAACAGCTGGAGCCAAAACCCACAGAAGTAAAGGACAACCCAGCGTTCTAGCTTTACATTGTTGAACGACCAGGAGTGTGCATAGACCAGAAGGCTCGTGAACCTTGAGTGTGATGAAGTAGCTCAAGTTTGTTCTAACTTGTGCCAACTGTGCACCCAAATTTTTTCGGCTAATTCAAGTATGGACCATTGTACGGTTTGCATCCAAATTTTCACCGTCCTCCAGTCCAGGATTAAAGGCAGGCTTGCATCCCGGTCCTGCTGGTGGATTAGGACTGCCACAGGTTTGATTCGTTTCCTGTCCACTGTGGTGTCAGTGAATAAATACTTGCTAAAGCCGTGTTCTAGCGTCCAGAAAATTCAGCCATAGGCTCGCCCCATCGTTGACCAGCAAAAGCATTAGCTTGTCGCTTTTCAACGTTCTTTACTCAGATGCAGTAGTATTAAATTTTCCCTCGCTCACACTAACGTTGACTCATGGACTGGATGCTTTACGCCGATGATTTAACGTACTCTGATCATGTCGGATATTTAGGAACTATGCAACGTTTTCTCGGAAGTCAGGGATATCATGCGAAGCTCACGGAATTATGGGCATACACTGGGATGATACACTGCTCCTAAAAATGTAGTGCTTTGATTTCATCTAATGCTCATAACCACGCGTTGATTCGTACCATCTTTGCTTTTACAGCCATAACAAAGTATTTATCTATACAATCCAGTAAGTATTGTAATCTATGCATACCGCTCTGATATTTTGTGTCTTCGTTTATCTGTGTCCGTCCAATGAAAGGGTATAATCACTGTTTTACAATCTATTTTATTGGAGTTCCGCCGCATTTCCTTTCTGACCTAGTTGACACCCGGCAGACCTTACTGCACAGGCGGTCTTCCCTCGTATCCTAATCGAACAGGGTAATGCCGCGCGTTACCGGTAGCGAGCTCAGAAGGACACCAAGTTTTTCCCTCCGACCCATAGCTGATCAAACCATCGCTATAATTGGGCGTCGCGTGGATGTCTGTTACTTCGTCCGATATTTCACGGAATCGTACTCGCTCACGTTATCCCTCACCCACATCTCAAGCTTACTGTTTGGCGAATATGCTACTGAAATCGTCTTTCGTCTGTCATGCAATCTGTGTTGATACCTATTCAGTTAATGATGCCCTCGTTTACCCTTTTACCCTGTATTATAGCTAGACCTGAATAATATTTCTAAAAAATCAACTCATTGCGTCTCGTGTTGTTGATTCTCAAGCGCAATACGCCCGTCCGGTCGGACTGGCCAGCTCTGTAGGTGAGAATATCCCAAGTCTTGACGCGTAGGGTTCGCTTTAAATACTGATATAATAGTCGAGAGAGAGTACGAGAGGAATCCACAAAATCATCAACAGGAATCACTCGCGAAAAGGTCACACTCAAATTATAGATAAAATTTACTAGGAAAACTTCATCATTTCAGGCGAACGCTAACAGCTGCCAAGTTACCAACTAGAACGCCCGACGTTAAACCTCCAGGGATTGTCGGAACCCTGTGGGGCCACAATGGCTACCGTCTACTATGAAGATACTGGCGGAGCTACGATAGGATCGAGATAAAATTTGTACTAACATCACCGGTGCACTCGCATTTATTTTCTGTCACGCTGAGTTAAACAACTTCCGATTGAGATCAAGATAGGGAACATCGGTCTGACATTATGGCTTGTGAGCATGTTTCAATGTCAACCTCCCTGGGGGACCTCAGCAATCATACCCAAAATACAAGACAAGGGCGCAGCCAATCGGGCGGGGTCTGAACACACCTCGTGAAGCGCGCCTGCGACATTCTAAGCTCCGTAGCTTCTTAGGTCTGACCAGGAAAAGTGTCAAAATCGCAAAATTACCGGTCCACCCTTGAGGTTATGATAGCCAGGGTCGTATGGGCATGGTGTTAGGAAGTTGCGCCATGCAGCTGCGTACCGTTATTACACTATCAGGTATACATGTTATTACACTATATTAATGACAATGATATAGCTTGCACTCCACAGAACAAAATTATGGCCGCGTGAACGCTTATATAACAAAAATGTAGTTTTTTCTTATAGCTTGTAGTTTGCTTTCGATCAAAAATGATGACACTGGCTTATCTATAATCTTTAGTACCTATTCTGATCATCTAAACCTACTTGTATCAACTTTAGCATTAGAAAAATTTTCTATTTTTGGCGTTACTGTTTATCTTACTTTTAGTGTCTAAAATTGTTGCAATTATCTTTCGCTTTAATTGCACGATTAATAAACTCAAACGCATTGAGTAGGCGAGTCCAACCTTGTCAAAATCAGCTTGAGTTTGATAGTATTTGTAGTTTCTCTCCCATCATTAGCAATCACCCACGATTCGTGAACATATTAATCTACAGAGATGATTTTGGTGCCTCTCGACTCAGCTCTCAGTATGGTTCAAATAGTATAAATTGATTAGGTTCTAGAATATAAAACTTTTTCGAAACGAAGGAAACAATTCGTAGCAAAAATCTATAATTTTTTGGAAATTTTGTAAATTTGCGCAAATATAACCAATGCTCAGGATATATGTACACTCAAAATACCTTCCAAGAAATTTAAGAGAATATTCTTTAATTTTAGCATAACCAGAATATTCTTTTATAATTCAAAGAATTATTCCTTGAAATTTTAATGAATTTTTCCAACATATAAGATTTAGTTAGTTAGATTATAGTTTTTTGAACTTTAAAATAATATTCTGGTGGCGCAAAAATCAAAGAATATTCTCTTAAATTTCATAGAAAGTAATTCTGTTTGTAGAGAATCATAAATATTTAAAAAAGTTAGATCAGGTCATCGTTTTTAGTGCACGCGCGCTCAGTAGTGCTAAAGCAAAATATCCCAAAATTGTGGCCTCGAAAGCAAATAACAATCAACTTTGAATTAACAATTTTGCATAGTATGGTTAAAATTTTGTTCGTGTTAAGCAAAATACAAAGTGTTTTGCTATGCGTCACAGATCAACTTGAAAATGTAGTTTGTTTCATTTTGGTAAGATTTTGGTTAAAGTAAGGTTTAATTACGGTTTCAGGAAGCTGTGATCATGATATGCACAAATCAGAAAACTATGATTTGTTACAGAATCTATAAGCCTAATAAAATTGTAAACATTTTCTCGCTATGATCAGCAACAAATCTTTTGAAATATAAGTATATACATATTGTGATTTACATAATAAACGATATCGTAGATAAAATATATACGTTTAATATTTTGGTCTGTGATTATAGGTAAGGACTTCAGTATAAGGATACTGCTGTTGGTAACGAAGTTGTATAAGATCGTTATTTGCAGTGTGAACGGAATCATCTCAGTCTCTATTTGTACTAATATTTAGGGATCTAATTTTTGTCCCTAGTGCAGATAATTAAAGTGCCCCTGTTCTGTAGTACACGCAGGGTCAACGGTTGGTGAATATCCTATGTCTAATGCCTGAGCCTAATTCTCTCGAAAAACTGTTGCTGGACCATGCAAAATTTTTTTTAAAACTATTCATCAGCGAGCTGAGGTAATGTTCAGGTAGCGTTGAAGAACGGTACAATGAAATTACCTAGCCTATTTTGATTGTTCACGACATTCGTGTAAAGGTACAATTGAGGCTTTGTGAGAAATCACGAATCTTAAACAGCGTATTTTTACACTTGGTTGTTTGACATTGTTACTGAGTAATGGAAGAGTTGGTTGTTACATGACTGAGCAAATGGAAATATCCATAGCCAGTGGGCAGTTTCAAGAATGACTGCTACAGGAAATGCACATTTTTAAGCAAAAACGGACTTTTCAATGGAAGAGACATTGACGCGTTTGACAGAAGTAACTATGCCAAGGTCGGCGAATGCCAATTTTTTCGCTTTAGTGAGCGCTTGGTTCTGGGTTTTTGATTGCTTTCGTCAAATTCTATCACGATTTTTATAGAAACTCCTTGAATTCACACTATTGTTTCGTCTAGTACCACTTCTAAACGACCATTATATCCTTGCCGATGTTTCGGTCATAGCCTTTGCCACTTAAACGCGAATGTACTGTGTTTATTTGTTGCTTTTTTAGTACATCTGTCCCATGCTGGCATTTATTCGCTGTATTTTTATAAAAAATCATGTTGTTTTAAATAAAATCAAAATTAATTGTTTCACTTGCAAAACTATCCTGTCATGCATATTGAAGTCGAATATTACGTTTAAATATTTTTACCCTTTATGCCTGCATTCAAGGGCGGATTTAGGGATAACCTAGGGTCCCGATTGCCTCCCCCCACAGTAACATTGGTTGCCGAAATCTGTTGGAGGAGTAGATGGGATCGGCGGAGTGGGGGTAGGGGGATAAGCAAAAACATTTCCACTGAGCTCCAACGTGTCTTCACAGTTTTTCCAATTCTGCATTAGAAAATTTTAACACGGCTTCCATTGCAGGGTGCAGAGCCTCGGAGCGGTGTAGGGGCGGATTGCTGTTCGATGCCTCGACGATCCCTACCACCACGGGATTGTGGCTCCGTCACTAATTGCAGTTATTCGACATCAACGAATTACGATTATATATTTGTGTATTTATTATTTTAAATTACTTAAACTTTGATAAAGTATCCTTTTCCTTGATACTAATGTGTATTACGTGCATTCGTGAACAAACTTTTGCCTCGGCGGAACCTGGACTGAACTGTTTCGGTGCAAGCCTCGTATGATTTGCCCATGCGCTGTTTCAGAGCTGAAGGATCTTAAAGAACCTCGTAAAGTGAGCAAATAACCACGCACACCGCACGGTAAATTCTGTTGGCGCATTACTTTATAACGTAAGCTGTGACAAATGCATCAGTTTAAGAACTAAATCCTTAATCAAAAATGTTCTAAAATTAATGCTTCGTGCGGAATTAATTGCAGTAATGCGTCATTTGCAATAAGAGTACCCGTTAATAACAGTAATTATGACCGGCATGGTGTGGAGATCTGAACATCGGCACTGAGAACATTAGCATAAACACTGAAACAAGTCGTATGGGTACTTTCATTTACTATAATAAAGTGTTACAAGCTTGTCAAAATGTAAAATTTGTGTAGTCGCTAAATCTTTGTGTAAAATTTGGACTTACCATTTGGCTAAAAGATGGGTTGCCCGCGTTTATGAGTAATTATAATATTTACACCTTAATTCACAGTATTATATCATTTAAAAACAAATCTTATTCTTGTGATCCTGGCAATGAACAAGACAAATATTATTAAACGATGCTAATTTAATGATTTTGAGAAAATTTAACAAGGTCACCTTGCAATGCTGGTGGTTGCAATGTTTTGATATTATTGGTGAAACTGTCATAATCAAGGCAATTATATATACACTGCTGTATGATACTGTTTTTTATCTACGTAGTTTTTTTAAATGTATTAATGCGGTTGAATGGTAGTATTAACTTAGTGGTTTTGAGAATATACTACTAAATTTTTAAAATTAATTAATTTCAATGAATGTTGATTGATATTGTGTGAACGCTGATTAACATTATTATAGATATTATAGATTCGTCCATAAAAATGTTATTTATGATTTGAATATCGCTTTTCTATGGAAATCTGAATTTGAATGCTATCGTGTTCCGATGTTTCACAAACAATTCGTAAATATTTGCGCAAAACTCGATAAGTTTCGATTTTTCGTCGACCTGCCTTTCTGAAAATAGACACAGTGGTATTTTTACTGAGTAAATTGTTCTTAACAAGTTTGTTACAGAAATACCTTAAAGATATTCTTTCAAAGTGAAAGGCAGGTCGATGAAAAGTCTACGATAGTACCAAAGGTTTTACACCATCTGATGTGCTGTTTTAAATGTATAATTTATCGCTATTGCATGTTTGCTGAAATTTAAGATCAGAAAGCGGGAAGTAAAATGCTTTCAGATTTTTCCAATTTCGATGTATTATTGTTTTGCGACACTTTTATTTCAATAAGTAGATAATTTTCGATGACCTAAAATGTTTAAACGTATACTGGTAATTTAGTCAAAGCGCAAACAATAAAGCTACACCAAGATTCCGTGAACAAGAGTGGGACACTCGTACCACGCTACGTTATATGCCTTGCGCCATGACGCGATCGAAATTCGCATCCTTTGTCTCGCCTTGCAGTTTACGGTTAAGCAAATTTACCATTTCGTCTTGTTCCTCCCGCCCTTCCACCCTACTTCTGTTCTGCTCCACCAACTTCCGTCGTGCACATCTGTCGTTCCAAATTTTAGCACAAAATAAAAAGCTTTTGAATTTATAAATTTATATTTATGGATTTCAAATTTGGAAGAAAAGTTGGGATTTGAACAGGTCTAGACTTCCAGGGACAGTGGGAGAACAAAAAATTAGCGGATATGACAAAAATGGAAAGCTTGTATGCTCTGGAAAAGTAAGACCACTGATGCGAAAGTCGTCTAATCACCCGCGTCATCCACAAAGCATATAACGTAGTGTGTTACTAGTATCACACCCTTTCTCTAAGGGTCCATCATGAACTTTTAGCTAGGCCATATAGCGCGAGAAACAGTGTCGTCACTATTTATTTATTGCACGTTGGTAGATAGCTGATTGCGCGAACGTTTCTGAAACGAAAATTTACATGGGGCGTAGAGACATACAAAAATTATACCACGACTATACTGCCGTGTAAGCTTCGTAGCAATGGCTCAAAAACGATCATGTTTATCATCTGTACCCGAAAATATTTTGTCATATGCGCATATGACAATGCATATATGGTTAGATGTGTAATAGAAGAGCGTTCCAAACCAGCATATGACGTTCTGAAAACACCTCAGTCGAATTGCGTGTTGGCTCAAACAACCTAAATGTTTAACTGCTTCACAGACTGATTGTTAATAAGTTTACAGAAATTGTCCGCCTCGGGTTAATATAAAAATTAATTATGGGTCTTACTAAAGGACAGCGTACACTAGGTGCAATTATCAAAAGCATAAACCGATGTGGCGACTCACTAGAACTGGCGGAGAATGTATAGAAAGCTTTTATTGTCAAGTCTAGGAAACTTTGAAAAGCAATACACACTGTATTTAAAGATTATAGTCTGTGCTGTACCGGATAAAAACGGAAATATAACTGTGATGTTAGTTTTAAATTAGATAACCATGACAACTAGGACTTGTTGTACAGCGCTTACGTATTGGTGTATCGCGAATCATGCCCGCATACACAACGTACTATCGCTATTTGTGCGCGGACATAGAATTTGAGTGTCAATTTATTCGAGAAAAAACAACACAGGTGTACGCACCTGAAGTGAATTAACGCATAACTAAAGCTATGGCGATCCGGATAGAACAGAACAGAATTCGCAGTGGAATAGCTGAAAATACCGCAATTACACTTATCAAATTTAGCATTTCGTATGCACACATAATACAGATACTGTGAAAATTTACTTTAGCATTGAGATTGTTTCACAATAAAGTTCATGCCATGCTCAAGATCTTAGTATATATACGTACAGCTGAAATACATCCCAGAATACAAGTCTGAAGGTATGGCATTCTAAAATAGATCAAAGATATGTAGGAAAGCCTTTTGCTCATAATGTCATTTGCATAGTCAAACGATGAAAGCTGATTTTCGGGTACAAATGCCAAACATTGTTTATATCACAGTAACCAGCTATTGAAAATAAAGAAATGACGGTTGTAACTTCTGGTGCAACTGTTACCTGGTTGTACAGCGTAATTTTGATCTATTACGTTCATGTACTAAATTATGTGTGTTTGTACTGCACATGAACACATACTATCCAAGACCAGGTTAAGCACTGATGCGATTTGTTTTCCAACTTTAAATATTAGTACGAACTAATGGGGTTAAATAAAATGTTTCGTATAAGGTAAACTTTTCGAAGATTTTATAAAATGATTTATAAATCGATCGATTATCTGCCAACGATATATGATTAGCAATGCTAAATATATTGCAACGCAGACTCATATTATATAACTTCCTTGAACTAAGCAACAAAAATACTTTTCACATCGGCCGAATCGAATTGACGCGTCGACTAAGGCCTTCGGCAGGCACAGCGCCTTTCTGTACTCTATACAAATTGCAACTATTATTGTAACAAAGAAATGCAGCTTCCACCATCCCAAGCCGATTTATTTTGAGTAAAGTGTTATTTGTGGATACCTTAAATTTATAAATTCATGTGTATCTTGGTTATTGGTTTCTATTTACATTGGTCATGTTTCAAAAAGTAAGCTGAGAGTTATGATAAACTCTAACGTCACGTTTTTAAAATATCTATACATGTATTAATCTGAATGCCCTAAGTATATATGATTTGTGGTTGGTTGAGTTTCAATCACATGATTGAAATAAAATACACGCCGAACGTTCTTAGCAAATGTGGACGTACTTCATAATGCACATCCATAAATACCAATAATTAATGATGGCTTCGTCAGCAAAGTATAGTACTTTTCGCCATTACTTAATAAATCCGGCAGACATAACGTGACTAAGTTTTCAGGCGGTCATTTGAAGAAGCTAAAATTTTACTTAAAGCGCACCTGGTTTGGCGGTCGCGTCTGAACAATTTTTAGTCGATAATACCATGACTAGGGATGCATCGAACCCGCTATGTATTTGCTTCCTATCGGTTCGCAATGAATTTTTTGGAAGCTGAATAAATCAAATATAATTTAACGGTTACAGTTGCATTCTTTTAACATATTCTTTTAACGTCACACGTTTCATTTCATCACACACAAACACCAAAAACAGCGACAACCTATGACTGTCGTTTTCAGCAGCGACATTGAAATCTTTTTACCTACTATAAATAAGTTAGTGTTTTGCGTTTACAAAGATATTGAAACGCCTAAAATTACTGTTACATTGATCAATTAGTTATAGTATTTAGTTTGATAAACAGGGTTGAAGCTGAGGAAATCAGATCATGAAAATTAGTTATAATCTGAGTGTAATGCGGCTTTCACGTTATAATGTCCACCCTATTTGGAACTTTTATCATATGTAGTCACGACCTTACCGTATAGACAGTAAGGGTTATACCCATACCGTAAGTCGATTTCCGAGGGCGTATGACGTACTAGCTGCTACATTTTTGGTTCACGTTGTTGTACACCCTTAGCTACAAATTCCGCGCGAATTAACTAACGGACACCGTGTGTAGTTGATGCGATGTATTAGTCAGTTGTGCTGTGTAGTTTATTTGTATATCTCGATATTTGTATCTAGACCGTATGCATGTTGATGAGATTATCCCACACACCCGCAATATTACTACCAAGAACTTGATACCGAAGAAAAGTGATGATACCCTTGAAAATTTTTTAAAGAAAACATTGGGGTGGGTTCTAAGACACTCTGTTGTCGACAGTGTGCCTGACGCTGTGTGTGGTACATAGCTTCCAAATGTCGGGGACATTATAACATGAAGGCCGCATAAACTTTGGCCGCAGTGAGAATACGTGCAGTGATTCTTTTTTTAATATTCCACTAACTAGTACCATAAAAGCCAGATGCTAAACTAGTGAAGCTCGCTTGCGAGCCAGAATTCGAGTCGTGAGAATAATCCCCCGAAGCAGAAGTGTGAAAGATATTTTTTCCACACAATATTTTTGATACTCGCAATGAACTTGTCGGCCCAGAAAACCCTATATCCGACACTAAAACCAACAATAAACACACATTCAGGTGCTTTTCCCACGATTTCTCACCAAAAATTGCGAAAACGTCATTTTTTATGTCAAGTATGAACCAGAAGTGTAAAAAATATTTGCCCAACAATATTTTTAACACTTGCAATGAGTTTATCTGCCCAGAAAACCCCATATAAGACGCTAAAAGCAACAAAAAACACACATTTAGATGCATTTCCCACGCTTTTCACCAAATATGAAATTTGGCGCCAACTATAAGCTTATAGTCTCCAGATTGGGAAGTAGTTGAAAAACTTTATATATATCATTGGAAAGCTCTGGTAAAGCTACATGGAATAGGCGTATTAGTTTGCGGATAACTCGTGTACTTATTGAGAAAAGTCGCATAAACTGGAGGGGCTGCCCGAAAAATGAGCCAAAATGACGTCATTTTGCCCCATAACTTTTTTTACGGCAAAAAATCCAAATATCGGGCTCCGTCACTACACCTAAATCGACCATTGCGGTTCGAGTGAGCTATGCTGCATCAAAATCTGCCCAACCGTTATCGAGATCCAGGTGCGACACACAGACACACACAGACAGGACCTCCTCAACCCCCTGCAGAGCCAAAATTGAAAATTCTCGTTCCACTCACTCGAATTCAAATATCAAAATTTCGTCAGTACAGCGAAGTCAGCCAAAGTGTGCTTCATCGTCCTCCGGAGGCTCAAATAGCCAACCCGCGGAGTTGTGTTTAGGTCAAAAGAAAACAAGGTTTTTTAATTTATTAAAAAATAGTCCTAAATTAGTAAACCGCATCAGGCAACATCAGCTATTTGACTACTATATTTTTAGATAATAGAAACACTCTGTGCTATTGAAATATCGCGATCAGCACTCAACAATTGTATTGTTGTCTATCAAAAATGAATCGGAGTCGGAGCTGAGAACGAGCTGCCTTTTTACAGGTAGATCGGCAATAGCTGTTACCATCAACCAAATAGGGTACTCTTTTAACCTCGCTAATGCGGAAGCCCGCATTATATATGGACAGGGGGGCCACCGCACCCGAAAAAACCCGGACCGGGAGGGCCTTTGTGAAAAGAAGCTGCAGCATTAACCATTCCTCCCCGGATGTAGGAAAGTTAGTCCTTCTGGATCCAGAGGTTTAGGGCACAGCAAATCACGTAATGCACGACTCCCTTATACTGTGGAGTCCAGGAGTGTCATACACTTCTCAAGAAGCGATCATGAAGTATTGATAATACTAACGCACATTCATAATACCATTTATTGGAATTGTTTTAAGACATAATAACCGCATACAATTTTAGGGTTACATTGGCAATAGGTATTACTGAAGAACAAATAGGGTTCTTATATATTTTTTCTTTTATTTTAGAAGTTCGTTAATGGAACAGGGACGGTCCGGACCAGTGAAAAGTTCTGCCGGTTCGGGTCGATCCAGTCCGATCAAACCTCTGTAAAATAAAGTTGCATTACTAACAATGATCCCCACTCATCGAGAGCTAGGAATTTACTCTCTTTGGACACAGTGGTCTCGTGGGCATAATACAGGATGCGTTTGTATAGTAATGTCGAGAAGAGTCATACAATTCTCCGGAAGCCAAAACAAACTCCTGATAAAGCTAATGCACATTCATAACGTCATTTATTGGTATTGTTTTGAGACCTAATCGCTACCTACAATGTAAGAAAATATAAAATATGAATTCGCAATATAAATAATCTCCAAATATCCACGATGCGATCTCCTGGAATACAAATGTCGTAACATAGTCGCCTAGTGCACAGTGTGATCGGTACTCAGATGTTGCAAAATTCTCTGAAATATGTGTCTTCATAAACCTTTTAGATTTACACAACATTCACGTTATAGGTAAGTTGGCAGCACTGTTAAAGTTTTGTCGACGTACAGCCTGCGTAACACCGCCACCACTATGTTTTGAATAATTACATATGGTTTCCAGGACTCCGCCAACATTTTTGTATGGTGTCATGGACATAGTCAAGTCTTTTCAGTGACGACCAAAATCCTGGCAACGATTTTATTTGATGTTTTCGCGGTATACACATTCCATGTAGCTACATGTTTGCCCAGGCAAACCACACAGCACTGTTAATGATAGGTATATATGGGATACTACGACATTGATAATGTAATTTCAAGTTTCGTTACATTAAATTTGTCCCTATTTTTAACTTATTCAGAAATATAGGGCGACGAAGACACTACGGTATGTCGCATATAGCATCTGTGACACCGTGCTGTATGTTGTATATTATTGTACTGCAGATTACAATATACTGTTCTTATAACAGCGTTACACTGTGACTATACAAGAGCAAAACTTCCACATTGTGGGCAATTCAAATCGTGAAGTTTGCAGTATGCAAGTGCGTAGTGCACAGTGTGCTTAACTCTCAAATGTCCTAAAATTCGTTGAACTTTGTTTCACCATAAAACCTTTTAGATTTATTCTGGCTTGCTTATAATATTCATTTACTTCACACACCTATTTGCTGGTTTTTTAATAAGTAATGGCTAAGATTTCTATTCATTGGTACAATAATATTTTGCACGCCAGTAATATTAGTGGTGTCAGTAGTAATCGCGGAATATTAGATGATGGAAAATGGGAACGCTACTCTTCTATTCTGCAGCCGGGTTTAAATGGTGAATTAAACTATAGCGAACTCCAAGACTTCGTTCCGTATCGCATTAGAATCGGTGAATTTGATCGCGATTTTCTTCGAATATCCGTTTTTCGATGGCTAACCATTGGGATGATAGTGGCCGGGTGCGGATCGAATTTTGCCGGTGGTACTTATCTTATTGCCGCTCGTAAAGGTATCCTGTTTTTGCCGTATCTATTTGCAATGGTAACTTGTAACGAAATATTTTTACTAAGTTTAGCGTTTAATCTTATGTTAAATCATATAGGTTACTTTTCAGCGCCCGCTACTAATTCGTTGTCAATGATGAATTTGTGCAGTTGGCTAATTGTTGCGATGGCAATTACTCAACATGTTCCCACAATATGTCTTGCATTAGTTGCAATACAGCGATGCTGTGCGCTATTTCGATACAGCCTTCATCGCTATGAATGCGGTGACTGCGATGAACGGGTGAGACAAGTTCTAACTACATTATGTGTTGCTTTTGTATGTTTTATCCTGAATATTTGGATTTTTAACAATACTGATACATCGTACGGTTTTTGTAAGCTGAAATCTTCACTTTCTTTCGACAATTCAACATCGTGCTACAATGGAACAACCAATATTATGATGCTTATTTCGGTGATAACATTTTACTTCATACCATTTGCCATTGCTAACGTAACAAACGCTATTGTTATTTATACCGTTCAACGCAATACACCGTCTAAAGTTCGTAAAAATGCTAAAGTTTCTACAATTATAAGGCAAATTGTTAAATCTGGAAAGTTACAACGCCTTTTGTCGCGTTCACGAAAATTGACCGCGCCATATACAGCAACACAGAGAACTTATAGATTTAATGCCGAGCCAACGACATCGTGTTCTCGTAAAAGTATTTATCCATCGGTAAACGAAAGAAAGTATGGATCTCTGGGCCGAACCATGCCAGTCGGCAATATCTACGGTGAAAACGTGGATTCGACAAGTTGCTATGACGGCGATAGTTTACTATCAAATTATCAAATTAATTCGAGAACGTTGACAGAACGTCATTTGTTTGATGTATCAGTAAACAATGACGGTAGTTGTCGGAATATTTCAGCGACAGATAACGGAAACAGTACAGCATACGGTGATGGAATAGTAAAACAACAACATCTACTTAATCAAGATCAAAACAAGTTAGCTGTGCCGAACATTGATGTAGTTAATTCGCAGTTAGTTAACCGCAAACGTTCAGCATCTTTGAGCAATATATGCCGTATTTCTACCCCGATTATTAGTTCCGCTACGAAATATCGTAGCAAATGTTACTGTAACAGGTGTGGAAACGCTGGACCCACAATAGACCTGAAACAAAGCAAAAATTATCAATTGCGTCCGCCGCAATATTGCTTCTTTGACTTCAGTGATGTTGGAAATAGTACCGTTGCTGAACCGACATCCTTTCGAGCAATATCCGAAAAGCTGTACCATCGAATACATCGACGAAAGCGGCGTACCATATTTACTTTTGTAGCCATAGCAACCGTTGACATGTTGCTCAACTTTCCTACTCATCTAATAAATATCGTTAGTCGATGTATGAAGCTTCCTGAAGCCTCTATTGATGTGAGGAAAAATAAAAATTCAACAATGGATTTGAATAATCAGTTTCGTTCCGAACAAGCAAACTATTCAGCGTTAATTTTCAATACATTTGAGCTCATCTTATGGCACCTTCAATTTATTGTTAGTCCATTTTTAGTTACACTCGAAATGTTCCGCAAACGACGTGGACTGTAGTTTAAATTAGCATCTATTTGTTGCAAATAGTTAATAAGTTGGCAAGGCATGTAATAAAGCAACGCCTGAATATGTGAGAAATTTCTGTTATTATATATAATAGATACCATGTGAATTGCGAAATTTTGATTTTAGTGCAAAATCTTGGTGTATCACAAGTTTGGATGCTACATGAATAAACGTAATTCGAGGTTGTACTTAATTATCTGTAACTAAACAAGTTGTTAGTGCAATTCCATTTTTTAACAGTAGATTTATCGTTACGCCATACTGCTATACTACTAAGTTAAAATTTAAGATAGTTTCACACAATAAAATGTTGAGAACATGCATAACTGTGACCCGTAAAGGTAGGTTTCTTGGTTCAATCAACAAGAAAACACCTGGGCACTCCTGTCGTGGTCATCTTTTTGCGTGGATTGCCGTTCGATATGGTTACTGGCTATGAGTTGTCGATGTAACTCATGCGTAATAGCCCAAATTTTTACAGGCACTCAAATACTTTCAGAAAATCATGGCTCTAAAAATGCCATTGGACTAGCTGAGCATAATCCGGTACACTATATATTGTGTTGTAATCATTATAAGAAAACAATTGTTTATGGAGTTGTATTTAATAAAACAATTGTTGATATAATCCTGTTATTGTTTCATTATGCTCCATCGATATGGCGGGCCAAGAACTTCTGTTGACTCCGAAACAATGTATTAAATGAAATTTATGTCGCAGGGTTTCAGTTGTCCTGGGCGTCGTGCCAACATAGGTCGGCCATGTAGATATGAATACTATGTGCTAGCCAAAGTGGACTTATTTACATATATTTCGTATAGTTAACTGAACTGTGCTCGGACGGAACTCTGGCCGTCGGTTAGAATATTTAACTAAGGATTCAGACCTTAACTTGGCGTAGGCTTAGTGTCCCGACCAGACCGATCCCAGTGCTCATCAAAATCTTATTATCATGTAATCACTGGATGGGTTGTATATACCGATTTATATATTAGCATTTTTTCGGCAAAAAGATGGAATGAATGTTCCACAAATGGAGCAGAACATATTGAATACAATACCCAGTTTTTCAGAACCAAGATAAGGGGTCGTCCCCACCCTGGAATATTCATTTTGACACCCCAACAAGGCATGATAATAATTTCGTCGACCAAAATAAAGGGACGACTTTTGCTATAAAATTCTAAAGCTCAATCTATACCAGGGTTAAGCCGGTGGTACAAACTATATAAGGTATTTTCAATTCTTCAGGGCGATACCAAGAACCCTCAAACACTCCGATTTTTTGAGCTACGTATTATTAGCGGGTCCTTAATCATTTTTTGCACTCATCCACGAAATCACCCGACCCCGCGGTTGTGCAAGGAATTCGGCTAACCCTGCTGTCACACAAAAACTCCTATTTTGGGCATACATAACGGCCTGTATATTGTCAACCACAGAAGGGATTTTAAAATTGATATTTTGATATCCAATCGACAAGCAAGAGCGAAACCCTGGTCTCGCTCCCGCCGCCTGCGTCTTTCCTAACGCTTAAAACCCAACTAAACAAAATTTTTGCGAAACTTTTCTCTCTGGCGTAACCCTGATATATTTAGCTATTCGGAAGTATCGCGCCGATCAGGGAGAGTTTTGATCTGTTTTTGTACTTACCGTCCACTGATAAATGTATTATCCTATGGTTCCTCTTGCCAGTCGCTGTGACCGACACATATATTTTTATTGATGTCGGTCGCCATTATCTTGTCGTGCTAACTTGCCATGTATATATAGTTGTGTTTTTTGGAGATTTCAGAATTTTACTTCGTATATATTCGTAGTTTTGTGTGCTTTCATATCTTAATTGTATTTAAAATGTTCTTCTACGGACAGGTCAAATCAAAAGAAAGGTGTACTAAGCCAAAAGGGGGTTAGACGGAGTGTATAAAAGATGGTTCAGCAATGCATTGGGACCAGTAAGTTAAAACTTTTGAGCTCAGCCGTTGTCGCTATGTTATCCATTTTTGGCTTTAAATTTTGTACACTTTGAGTTTTTCGTTTTTTCTTTATTTTCCAACATTGATTGAGGCTTCACTTTTCATGATACATGGGGAGGACGGATCCATATCGCTCCTCGAAGCTTGAAATTCGGGTAAGACGAGTGGACTGTGAGTTATAAACTATGTTCTTATTTTCTTGGGTTCCAATTCCAACTTGTTCACCACCCTTTCGACGATCCAGTGAATGTTGAGCTCGTCGGCACGGTTGGGTATTGCTATTTGTTCGCAATTTTGGATGTATATAGTCCTGTGGGTATTTTCTTCACAATATATACAAAGTTTTCATGCTAGGATTATCACAATCGCAAGTCGAGTTAAAGTGAGAGTTGGGGGTTTTGTCAGGCAGTAATTGCGGGAGATGGCTAAACCACAAAACCTAACACAAATTTTCAGAAAGTGCATGGTTGCGCGGCCGATTTGATCCCTGTTTACTTTCGTCACTGATGCTCGGCTGGTCTTTTCTGTCCATCCCTATAGCTGAACATCTCGAAGTTAAAAAGATCAGGGACAGAGGGCATATAAATTGTTTCAATATTACAGACATAGGTGAAAATACATATGCGCAAAATTGGGCAGCGTGGAATCAAATCAAAAAGTTAGCTCAAAGAAATAGAATGGTTTTATTTTATCTCAATGCCTAAACCCATCCGGCGGCCGGACGTGGGAAGTGAGTTCTCACGCGGAAAATCGTTTTGGTAACAAGGGGAAAGCCCCCGTGTTTAACGAAAACGGGTGTCGCTTTCCGGTAAAAATGAATGTTTGGGTGCCCTTGCTAAGTAAAAGTCACTCCGATCGTCGGTTTGGTTACGCACATATCAGGGCTAGGGAAATATAATTAATAAGTTTAACTAGCCAATCTAGGGTATAAATTAAATTTAACGTAGATAAGATCGCATATGAAGCGAAGTAAAAATATTGTAAAATTGACAATAGAGCCGAGTTTTATTAAGGTCCATATCGTAGGGAAAGGTTGCAAATGTTGAGCGAAATAAAATTTCTCAGATAACGCTCGAGTTCTTTATTTACCTCGCTAAAATATTACGCGTTGTTTAAAACATAATTTTAGTCATCTAATTCGGCATAAGGTAAGGGGTACGTTTCTTCATCGGGGTCTTGCACGAGTCTCGGCTCCCGAAAGTCCTGCGAATAATTCAGGAATCTCAAAATAATGCTCCAATATTATGGGGACGTCTGTTGCGAGCGTGCAGAACGCGTAAGGTTGTAGGCACCATATTTGTCAGAAAACTCTTCGATACATTGTGAGGATCTTTCTAGAACGCCTTGCTTATTACTTTCCCTTACTGGTTTTCCCCGACATTTTGCTTTGTTCGTTTCAATTGTGAATAATGTAGACCATCGTGAATGCATAGTTTTAGTTTTATCTATTCCAGGCAAGCATGAGAGAGGCTCAGACGCCTGACCAGTCGAATTTCTACCCGGCATCCAGAGGGTCCAACTCTCAAAAATATGTGACCCTGCTTGTTAAGCAGAATCAGTACCACCTCGAAACTTTTCTACGATATTGATTCTACGATATATAAGCTAAATGCGCTAATGGATCAGATAGACTGGCGAAGCAGTTCTAATACTAGATACTTGAGGAGCTATCTGTTGGTGGCCCCGTACTAGTGAATAAGTATACTGTCTTGTGTCCTAATGGTGTTTCCATGTTAACCATATAATGATAACATATCATTTCGGTCTCAGATTACGGCAAATAATAAAATATCTCCTGTGTTTCATTTTTAATTCAAGCGATGCCCAGCAAAGGTCAAGCTTAACACGAGGCAAAACAAAGGCGCCTGTTTTGAAGAACGTTGGGCTAGTTCAGTGAGCCGGCATAGTATATCAATACGGAGGATCCAAAGTGTCCAGTCATTAAGGATTTTAGCAAAAAATCCCACCAAAATCTCGACAAGATAGCGGGCCTGGAAGCAGTTCTAAGGCAACCCATAAAGCTACAGAATTTTTTATAATAACTTTTAACAATATCAAAGCATAATTGATATAGTCAGAATTTTTGACCCCGAAATCAAAAGGAAACCGAACGATCGGTAGAATCCGTGGTAGTGTCCAAAAGGTTGTTCCCGACAGCATAAATTGTTAGAGATCATAGAATTCTTTTTGGATATGTGTCAGGTCCGGGGACAGCATTCTGGAATTGGTCCACGAGGCAGATGAGGGGTCACAGGACTGACGTTTTCAAAAAAACTAACCTGGTAAGAAAATAAAAGGAGCGCCCTACACCTTGACTAAGGTGTATGGGCTGCTCAGGGTATAGTTGAATGATCTTTATCAATCATCCAATATTTCAGATCATCGTCGAGCGTGCTTAAGGAGCCCTTCCGCCTCCAACTTCTCGATTCCCTGATCGTAGATATGTAGCCAAGCGGATAACGTAACCTTTCTCAGTAAATTATCCTCCCCACTGACGTCGCATCAAACGGGGAACATAGTTGCAGTTAGCGAAAAGCATAAAGTATCAAGACCAATAGTGCTGAACCCACCCAACTGTGCATATGAAACAACAGCCACCGAGAAATATTAATAATTTGGGTGTTCCTGCACTGCACCAGTAGTGATTTGGGCCTCGAGTATCTTAAATAACTTCTACACAAGCTCTCAAACCCCCAAGATGACCACATGGCGCACACGGTAATCACAAAATCTCAACCTTCCCAGTGTCCAACGGACATATACGGGAGTGAGGGGGGTTGTACAAAGTTCTAGGAATGAGGGAAAGGCGGGTCAGCCCTACTACCTGTGAGCAGGGTTAAGGGTTGACCCTCCCTCGCGGAATTATCATACCACTGACACGTGGGCCAAAATAGAAGCTTGACCGCCAGTAAACCCTTGTAAACCCGCCAGCGGCCTGCTAAGCTAAACGGTTGCCCTATTTCGGCATTAAGCTCATCGGGGCGTCGGGAAGCCGGAGTCGTCTGGGCACCACAGCAAAAATCATTGTGCAGCTGGGACCCCTTAGGGCCAGAACTAATACTTTAACAATAATCCTTCTAGAGATGGATGGATTTAGACAATTTTTGGCTCGATAGCAAAAGTGATCATGGTGTGTTCATTTATTAAACACTAAAATCTCAGACGCCATCTTCCTAGTAAATGGTCAAAAACATATTTTTAAAGGTTCATTCCCAAATCTGGCGATACGGGTATAACGATTTCGCAGCCCATATCTCGTGACAGAGACAGCTACGTCGAAATATCTAGGACACTAGCAGAAATCAGCTTACCGAGGTCTACAATTCTGATGAACTGTGCAATTTTTGTAGGACCACATTATCGATCGCTTTAGGCCTAAATACTGTTCATCGACGCTTTGTGCGAAATATCAATTTTTCAGATTTTGGCATGTTACCATGTGGCGGTAGCTTCAAATGAGTGTACTTAAAGTCATAAATCATGCTCAATACGACTGTTTTCTAATATAGAGTCCAACTTGAATATCATTATAACTTTTCGGGGGTTTCAAAAATTTATGGTCGACGAACATGATTGAACACATACTGTCTTCATTTGTTTGGTTACGTATTTAATGCAGGCATCAAGGAGGTCTATATAGGTTATTCGGTAAACTAAATGCGAAGGTTAGGTTATATTGAGTCCAACAAGGACATTTCACACACACTAAATCGAATGTATAACAGTTTTGGTGTTACAATACCAATATATAAGACTGAAATTCCCAGAATCTCTGCATAAGCTGCTAACAGGCGTGTAATTTGGCACTAAGTATTTTCCACACATTTAGGAATTGTTTTCCCAAATATATGCGGAATTTTCCCAGATCTGTTGGAACCAACTATTTAGTACCAGAAAATGTATCATATAGGACTAAAGTATAAAATTTTTGGCACCCAGGTCCTACCTGGCATAATAGTGCCAAAAATTTAATGCCGATTTCCAGTACCAAATAGCTGGCACTACGTAGCAAATGTTTTCCTACCGTAGTGACAAACATGATTTCGAGTACTTCGTATATCGATTATAGTGCTTTGAATTTCTCTGTTTTGCACATTTCGTTACAAGTTATGTTATTTAGACCAAAAAACCAAGCAGGGCTGTGCTAGCTATGTAATACTGCAGCTACGGCGCACGCATTATAGCGTTGTGCTTCGTGAGCGTCGCAATGTAGAAATGCTTTGCTGTAAAGCCTGTTTTTGAACTCATACTACACATACGAAGCATCTTGGTTTCTCAGATATTAAGAACAAAGCTGCATATATGTAGATTCCATAAATCATGGTCCTAGTGCCTGTAACGGTTGCCTTTATTCCAGATTCCACGAATTAGGTTGTTTTTAAAATATATATCTGATTAGACGAAGCAGTCAACAATTCAGTAAGCCTCTGATAGAACAACCAACGGAACGTATTATCAGCCATCGGCCTCAATTCAGCGCACCAGTACTACGCTAGTGTTATTACTTATTTTCAAGCAGTAAACCTGGATGCTGCCAAAATGTTATTCATGACGGCTTTCAGCAAGTAAAAGGAACTATAGGCATTTATCTAATAAAAGCATACTAAAAGTACCTGTATACAAAAATATCAAGCAAGGTTGCAGCAAAAACTTCACCCTCTGATGTTCAGTTTAGGCAGGATGCTAAAGCGCTAGCGAACCCAATAGTGAAATCGAAACATTTGATCTTAACTATCGTTATCTAAAAAGTGTTAGAATAACTTTAATCCAATCTCAATATAAGCACAAATATTTTACTGTTACGACAATTTATAACAACCCCTAGTATATAACTGATATAGAAAATATCGTTGTCTGACCAGGTAAAACATAAATTATTCGAAACGAAATGTCGATTAAAGGTTTTTGAAACTACTAAACAAATAAATCCTATAACACTTTAATGATTGCTGGTGGTTCGTACAATGGATTGCAATTTTCCGAAGAAAATAAAATAAAGGGAATTTTCGGCAGGACCTCCAAAATACAACCAGCCTGTAACAGCAAAGGTCACATTATTTACATTTCAATGTATATAATTATTTTACCAAACTTCTTACCCGCGTTTAGCAAATTTCTCAAATGTAAAAGGATTTAATTTAAATACACATCCATGGTCTACCATAAACTAGTATGCTGGACCTTAATTTCCTATTGCGTAAAAACAAAATTCAATTTATCAATTTTACGGTCGGTTAAGATAGGTAAATTTTGCTCATATCTGTAAAAATTGTCAATGGGTTTTGTTGTTGCCTTCCGGCATAACCCCTTACTAAATTTTTTTTAAATATTCACCTTTCAGAATCATACTTCTAATATTTTGGTTATTAATCAGATTGATTGCCCTTTGCAATAATGTTGTCAGGTTGTTAGTCACGACGGGTCTATTCTGGGTAAAGACCTCGATTTCTATCTCACGTCAGTGAGAAGAGTGGTAACTCAAATTGCCGGGAGCCAAAGCATGCCCACAATGGATAAAGCATTGACAGGTTTTCCAAGATTCAAAAAGTGACACTAGATTTTAGGCTTCGTAAGAATTGCAATGATTACAGTTATGCATTGTTGGAACTTAAATGTAGACCCAGTGATTTATGTATCAATATTGTATGTAAGTCGGAGAGCGCATGTTATAAATATGTGAATCTGTGTGTAAGGCAATAAGATTATGGCTCAACGGTTATAAATGCTGTACAATGCACATAAATATAGCTGGTAGATAGAATTGGCTTCATCGCCGCAATATTAAAATGTCATATTTTTATCCGCACCAGTAATAGGAAAGCTCCTTCCTGTTGTTTGTATTAAATTTCTAAATTTCTTGACAAGAATATATGTGGATTATTCAACGGCGGCCAACTTGCACCGGTTGTTTCCTCAAAAAATACGCACATATAATGTAATTATTTCTATAGGACAGTCGATAATTTGTCGACGGTCGAATTTAGTCGTTTCAAAAGTACCTAAAATATATTGGTAATAACGTGTAAGGCGATACGGCGTAGAAATAGCTGCTAGATGCCACATATGCAAATAGCATAGCTTTATAAAGACGTTTAAATTAATTTTAATACTTTTCAGTATCTGCAGGTGTTGCATATTTTAGAAGATAACTGCAAACATACGAACTTAATAAATGCTGCAGTTAGCAGACATATATCAATCAGACTGCTGACGAATTTTCGGTTTTTGTAAACGATTCGCTTTGCTAGGTAGTTGATACAGTGACCCTTCAATGAATACACTACTTTTTCAGAAAACGCCTCAATAATTTTTTTAAACTATATTTCTTTACTTAAGTAACCAGTAGCTTGACTTATCACCAAAGTGGGGAATTTTGAGTGTTGAATATGTAATTTAGGAGACGTACACAACTATAATGAGCATCAAATGAGCCTATTATCAGTCATGCTGCTTGAACAGTTGAGACGATATACTAGCTTATTTTGCATTTAGAGGCACACAGTTTCCTGGTACATAGAAGATGAATTTACTTTACGAAATGAGACCAACAACACCTATTTAGTTCGAACGGTTGCGAAGATATAACCGTTTTGTTTTTAGGTAACGTGGAACCATTTGGAAAACGCTTCTGATTCAGATATTACATCCTCAAAGGGCCGTGTAGCTCATAATTTGCTATACAAAATTAAACCAATTTAACGCCAGATATATATACCGGTTGTCCAGATATATTAAATATGAATTTTCGGTCCCTTCATAATCAAAATGTTGGACTCCAGTCTCACCCCACAGTGGGAAATTTCAAACATTCAAATGCTAGATCACGCAAATTAATAAAGCGTCTCACGCTAAAACCATCAATAAAACAGACGTCAAATTTCACCATTGTGCGGTTAGTAAATACTCTTCGTTTTGCTCGTTTCACTCACTACGCTGAGAATTCATGTAAGAGATTGTCAAAGTTACATAATCATACACTTTCTTAACGTCCGCCGAATGTGGGCAAATGGGTACACTTAGGAATATTGGCACATTATCGAACTGTGAGTTGGGCCCATTTAAATATTTATAGCAGGACCAAAGATGAGTAAAGATTAGCATTATTGAGGTCCACTTATGCAAGAAATTTAGCGCCCTTCACACATAATCAGCCCATCAAAATATCAAATATCAGTTCGAATATACAGGCTCCGGAATGAGCCATGTAAATAGCTCGATTCCACCGAGAGCAAAAGTGTTTGTTGCACACAATCTGAGAAAACAAGAATGCTCCATGCAATCTATTCTAGTCAAATTCGTTGTCCTATCGGACCAGGTGGTACAAAAATTTGGTTAAAGAGCTCATTTTTACCAAAATATAACTAGTGATTTTACGGTCCATAACCGGATATTGAGTAAACTTAGATCAATTTGCTTCAAGTTGTTATAGTGTGTGCGACTTTGTGGATTATTATAGCATATAATATTTACAATATTGATATATATTTAGTTCTTTGATTCCTATAACGGCGGAATTTGTAATTAAAGAAGTATTTCGTGTTTATCATGCTATAGTGAGCAATAAATTACAAAATGAGCCACCGAATATCAGCCACGTTGCTCGAATTATTGAGAGCATATGCCGATTATTGTGCATCAATTTTCAAGCACATAGAGGATGAAATGCTCTACATAATGAGACCAGCCATATCTATGTGGCTCAAGTGGTTGCGGAAAAATTACCATTTTTGTGTATTCTGGGTCCCATGGGCAAATTTTAGGACTCGTCTTGACCAAAACTCTGTATTCGAAGAAAACTGGGTAGCAAAGCAATATGTCCAGATTTTTACAGACTTATTTTCACTACTAAATGAGCCCAATTAGGCTCTGATAACGGCACAATAGGTAACGTGATTTTTTGGTCCTTTTGG
Source organism: Trileptium ribeirensis (assembly GCA_030248225.1). Classification (NCBI taxonomy): domain Eukaryota; kingdom Metazoa; phylum Nematoda; class Enoplea; order Enoplida; family Thoracostomopsidae; genus Trileptium; species Trileptium ribeirensis. Next base: position 54,467 of record JASANE010003656.1, read on the forward strand.
CCCGTTTTTGTCGAGGAGAAAATGTTAGAATCGGCCTTTGCGCTTAACTAAAAGGCACAATTCGATTTCAAATAGATCTAATAATAACCAAAAACATGGACACGATTAGCTCTCAACGTACAATTAAAGTGAAAATATACCATAACATATTTCTGGTGCTAAAAGTTATAGCAAAGTTGCAGATATAAATAAAAGAATTTAAAATAAAGGTTTATTTTGATTTCCTTAGCAGTATGGATATGGACAGACAAACATTAATTCCTAGTCTTCGATGATATATTTTCTATTTTCTTATTAATTATTTCTAATCTTTATTTCAAATTTCCCATTTTCCCATTTCTCTATCAATTTTTTCTTTTTGTGCCATTTGTCCATTCCATTATTCCCTGCAAGATTTTACAAATTGGCAACACTCTATTTTCTTATCAGTGTCGTCTTACTGCTGATTCAACCTAATCATTTTATAACTAACGCAAGTTCGAAGCTGCCAAATAACTGAACGTGATTTTCTACATTTACTTTACCAATTTTTGTTGCTAAATTTACAATAGAACTCGTGCACGAAACAGAGACAGACCAAAAATGATTAGCGTACGCTCAATGAGGCGATAGTTACAATCTCTGTGCCCTAGTTTACGCAATCTTAGTAGCTATCTTCTCAAAATTAAGGATAAGGGTGGCGCAGCAGTCGATTTTCATTCCCACAAACAAATTTACCATCACCAAAAGCCTCCGCAAATTTTAGTGACCACAGATTACGATGCTTTTGTGGAAATTTTGGCACAAATAATTCCAGGGTTACCGTAATATTTTATCGATCAATAAACCATCGAACTTCTGGTCTTGTAATGAATTCAGCATAGTCATACATGCTAATAGGGTATCTTGTCTGGTAAATTGGAACTTAAATGATAAATGCATTAAAAATGTTGAAATATAAGTATAACGTTGTTGAGCTGCACCTATATTTAAATGCGATATAAAAATAAAAACCGTCAAAACAACTTTTACACTTGTTTTCACATAAATTAGTGCGGAATTCAACGTTAGACAGACATTTGACAAAGCGGCTGATTGAACCTAGATCGCTGAGCTGCGAGCCTTGTAGTTTAGCCACTACACTATGTGGAAGAAGTTGCCCGATCCCTCAAAGAAACTACCAAATGGAGCGAACAATAAAGCGCGTAGAAATGCACTGCCAAGACAAAATTGCTTAGCACAGCGCTTCACAGCTTGACATTGGTTTGAGCCCAAGGTGATCTGGAAGTACACATTGCACCCTCATGTAATATCTTACTAGGATCAATGGCAATGGATTCTTATTTTAAAGATATATGTTTTTAATGAAACAATTTGTCAAATATATGCTCTTTTCCACGATTCCCATTGCGGACATATTTTACCAAATCACCAAAACCACGACACGTGGTGTAACGAAATATCTTGAAAATCTAAAGACACTTGATATCTAACCACACATGCTCACATCGATGGGGGTTGTTGGCTGAGGCGTCGGACTACCCCTCCCCATTGGCACGAAGCTCCGACCGATCTTCTTTGCAGGTGCGCAGACATAGATTCTTTTCCGTTATTATCATGATTCTATATGCCCGCTATTCGGTTGTACCACAGTACCAAATATTTGGCTCCAAAGGCTATTTTGAAATTTTTTTCCAAATGAAATTTGGTGCTCAGAACTAGTGTGTACGGATTTTCAGTATGTTGAATACAACGGTATGATAATCCAGAAAACAACACACCGGTATCATGATTTTTATAGATTTTCGAAAGGTTAAGGTTGACTGTCAGCCAATACAATTTACCGAAAAAAATTAGCTTGCAGTAATATATATGTTATTATGTGTTGTTTTATACCACTTTAATAAGCTAATATATGTTTTGGGACACTCAAAATACGTGGTGATGTTCCTTAATTCCAGTCGTACTAGCATCATATGGCTTTATAATTTCGAGAGGCTTTATATTGGTATGTGTATACATCAAACTTAAAGGCTGTTACAGGTGATTAAAATAATGACAACTGAAAATAAACTACAAACGCTCCGTTTCACCTGCAGATGAGATATGTTAGTATATCAAATTATATACTAGTGAACCGCGCAAAAATTTTAAGGATAATTTAAACCAATGAATGGTGGCCTTATGCCATTTACCACTGATAAAAGTATTTATGAAACAAATGAAAAATTTTAGCATAGTTGCTTAACGAACTTTGAATAATCGACAGCGGCGAAAAGTTAAATGAATATAAAGCAAACAGCAGCAAATAAAAGGAATTACCAATGGGCGGCGAATTATCGACTTTTTCTTTTGTAATTTAGACCTATGGTGTTAGATATTTGGCGCTCAGACTTACTGCACAAAAGCGTTGTCATTATAATGGTGTCACATCGTAATCCACCAAATGTATAGACACATGCTATTTCAATATGACATGTCTATTATTAATCTAGTAAAGCGGCCGACGCGCAGATATCTGATTCTCCTACATTTGTAAAAGGGTAGAACCACCGTGTTTACAAGTCGTCGGCCAACACATTCAGTTTTGCCACAGTTTTCGGCTCTTTGCATTCTGATTGCTGCACAAATATTGTCGCATGCAGCAATTCTTCAGTTATTGAAGTGCTGCGACATAAACAAATAGAATGTAGGTCATTATAAACAGTTTGATGAACAGATTGAGGGCTAAAGTATCATACATGTCGGTCTTGTATAAAATAAATTTTTGTGCGCGTAAAAGCTACTCTGAGTTATGGTTGGGATTCGACGTTTGATACACATTCAAAAACTAATTAAAGTATGCGAACAAATTTAGTTGAAGGGTGTAGTGTTATATTTTTAAAACAACTTAATGCTGGGGTTAATGGGGCGGCAGCCGTTCGACTGAGTCTTGGGCGTAATATAAAGGTTGCTTATATAAAGAGCTTCGTTGAGGCTGAAGCTTAATATCGGGCTTCCTGCGTATACTACTTGATAGTCTGTATATGACTTACGCCCTTTGGATTGACTCGTGCTAAACTTTGAGTTCGTGCGACATTGATATATGTTGAAAAATGGATGATTCAGAGATCGATCATTCTTGAGCTTATCTAGCTCTGGCTAAAATAACCAAATGATACGTTTTTTGTTGTGACAAACGTCGTAAACCACTTTATATTATGTATACATTCTATTTAGCTTTTTACTAATAAATTTAGTAAACTGACTGTAAATCGCATGAGTATGTCTTTGTCATAAAGCTTCACTGGAGTCGGTAGGCTAAACTTTGCCATGTATCTGAGCTGCAGAAAGTGTTCCGAATGTTAATATTTTTTGAATAGCCATTTGTTATAAGAGGTATCTTATGGTAACCGTCCCGCACAACATACCTTAGTAAACAAGCGCAGTAGCAATATGAAGAACCAGCTAGAAACATATAGGGTTTGTCGGAAAATGACGTAGGCATCTGTAATGCGTATTTGCTGATAATAATACATGTTTATTACAAGATTTAACTTTTGCTATTTCGAACGTGAAAGTTGAAAAATCTCAAAACTAGTGTAATTATTAATCATATATTCCGATTATCTGCATTATTCTACCACAATATGCAAGTTGTTTTCAGCTAATATTTAAGGAGAAAACGACAAAATTCACAAGATATCCTATATGACTCAAGATCGTTTATCTTTTACCGAATTGAAAGAATACAAGGGGTTAAGGTATTAATGCAGCGATGCTTTTTGAAATTAAATCAAAGTTTTTTTTCTCAAGTCCAACTTCTGTTTTGCACAGCATAATGCTCAGGGTTATAATATTATTAGGATCACGGTACACAACCGTGTTTGCAACTCACCATTTGGCATATGTACCCACACCGGGCCCAATGCATATAACCCACAAAAACATAATTGTGTTTCGTAAGCATTTTGTGTATCACATAAACGCTGTACACAAATATTGGTTTTATTGTTCAACAAATACATATTACAATAACTATAATTTCTTCTCGATATGTTTGGTAAATTGCAAGAAGAAGAAAATTTTAAATTTTTGTCAGCTATCAACGAATTCGTTTTTGGGTTGCTCCCCCACCGTAGGCTGATGATGATCAGGCCTTTATAAATTTCTATTTTAAAAACAGGAAGGAATACGTTGTTATTATAAACCTAGTTTTAACGTTAGGCATTTACTGTACGAAGCATCAAAAAACAGTTTTGGTTTCCATTTGAGTAGGTCTGTATGACTAAAATGTGTTTTGGGTGGAGGAGTTATTTGCTGCTGCGCACGTTTTTTTCTTAAAGCGTCATAGAATTAAGTTTTTTATTGAATTTAAACATATTACTTAATAAATATGTTCTGTTTATATTAGCGGATCAGTTAGAATTGTGAAACAAATGCTGGCCGACAGAGTTTATTGCAAAACTGATTAGTGACCCCTTTTCTGGCCGTTTTATAGTAAAAATAAGGCGGCTGTAATAAGAATATCATGTACAGTATTTCCGCAATAGCACCTTTTCATTTAAAAATCTAAAACATCTGTTAATCTGAGCGTATCAATTTGTAACAGCCATGGCAGAGGCACCAAAATTGATCCCAAATAATACAAATAAACTGAATAAATGCTATATTACCTTAATTTAACCTAAAATAAAGCAATACCAAGCACATTGCTTAGTCTTCTCTTCAATATTAGTGATCTGCGATTAGTGTATACCATATCTAAAATACATTTCTACTGAAATTGATAAATGTGGAAATATATATTTAGTTATTTAATTTTAAATCATGACAAAGTACGATGTACCAGAGAAAGGGTTGTATGTTTTATTGATAGAGTATGTAAGATTTCTTTGCTGCGGTTAAAATGAATTTGCGTTTGAAATATTAATAAGCCGAATAAAACAGCAATATAGTTCAATTCAAAGTCATGCACACTTTGCTTGGCCACTCAAAACCTAGGAATTGCCAAAATTTCAATCGGAACTCGAATGTTTATCAGAATATGTATTATGAAAATAGAAAATGATAACCCCTTTTTCCTCTATAAAAATGTATGATGTTCACTAATTTATGCCAGAATTTTGTCTAAACTAGAACTTATTTTTGCTAAACTTAATAAGAAAATATTTAGAGTTTAAGGATAATATTCTTTACGCTTTGCTCTTTTATAAGTTTCAAGAAATATTTTGATAAAACATTAATAAAAAATTTCTCAAGTTCTTAATGTTTTATTAAAAATTAAAGAAAAAGCCAAAAACTAATGTAATTTAGCCAAAAACCCATGAAAACAAATTACTAACGAAGTTATGATATCGGCCTTAAGTGTAATAAAACCAGCAGCCAAACAAGATACACCTCGTTGCTTGATAGTGCATCAACACAGACTTTCTTCTGTCAAAGACATTTATTCTTCTAAGAGAAGTTTGCCGCATCAAATGCTGGGAAAGTGATTTTTTGGAAATACATTTTGTCTTCGGTTACTTTGGTACGTTTAGTATAAAAACACAAACCAATCTTAGTTACAAATATATAAATAGGAAAGCGGGTGGCCATGCTTGCAACGTACTCACACAATGTGGAAGAAGAATATTAGCGGTTTGAAGAAGATCTTAGGATCAGATATATTTACAGTAAACTGCTAGTGGGTTTGAAACGTTTGATAGAGTATTGCTCAAATGCATGAGTAAACTTATGGTGTGCTGCTTGAATCTTTAATATCACCCTTACAAATCACGAGCAGTCGGTGATACTTGACCGTATTGGGAAATAAGCATTCAATCTCAGAAACAAAACGTGCAACAGGTTATTTCCAAGCAAGATTTATTTAAATTTTGAAGCACAGTGACTTGGCATATAATTCCATTGCAATTTATAGCGAACTTTTAAAACATGTTGATAAAAATTTGAGCCAGAAAGCTTAACGTTTGAACTGACCTCTAAAGGACGAAAATTTTGAAAAATTGCCTAATTTTAGTCATTGCAAGCGCGTCTTTCTTGCCTATGCAGCACTTGGTTTTTCTGTACTACTACGTTTATGAGCGAGTAAACGTAACGTGATCCTACCAACTATACTATTTTGTAATTTTGCATAAAAATTGTTGCGGAACGCTTTGGTCAATTGAAATTCGGCGGATAACTGTTCGGGAACACTCTGTTTGTGGTTGAAATTATCCATTCTGTGTTCGCGAAAATTCAAGTAAAATTACCCAAATTTTTGAGAACAAAAAATCGCCAAATTTGAATTAAACCGGTTTGTTCGCAAACACCAAGAACTTAACTGTAAGATCGATTTGCTCGTGACGTCAATTTTGCATTAAATTTGTTCACGAACACTGAATAGTCCAAATTTAAACAGATAGAAATTAGGGAACCGAATTTCTGCAAACTCAAAACGCAAGGTATAATTTGTTCCCACACAAGGTATAATTTCTGGCACTTGCCTTATATCTTGGCAATTTTTAGTTAGCGAAAAAGCGTCTGAAGTTCTGCCTTTTTTCGTAACAAGGGTTTGCGATTCGATATCGGTTATTACAAAATAGGACCTTTGTTGGGGTCACCTTAGGTTTACTCATGCGTTATGTAGTTGTTGTACAAACAAATCGTGAGCCCGAGCTTTACTTAAACGTAAAATAATAAGCTTGATCGACGGTTTCCGCTAAGTGCTCAGGTTTCAGCATAGCAAATTTTGTATCTTGGATGCAACTGTGTTTGTACATGCATGTATAAGTACTAGATGGTTCTTAGATTAATATATGGTGAGATTAACGGCGATATATATAAATTAGGGTGGCGTTAGTGCAGCGTGAGAATGGAAGACACTCCGAGGCGGCCGAATCCAGCAATGGTTCATCTTCAATCGATGAAACGCAGCGTGTTGTTTATTTGCGTATTGAGGGTTGTTTGTTGGGTACAATTTATTATTATATATATTTTGTTTTTATTTAACAACGAATAATTTAACTATGAAACAGTATTTGCATGGATTAAGATGTCAAAATATGGCTGTAGCAATCCGAGGTCTATCGTATATCAGAACATTCGATGCATGATCTCAAATACTTATGTTATTTTCGATGCAGTACAGCAAAACTTTTAACAAATACTGTAACTCTCGCCACAATTTTTTGCTTTGTAAAGAAATGAGATTCATGTAAATTATAGTTTATTACGAAAATACAGCCGTTACAAAGTTGACAAAAGCCAATATAGCAACTATAATGGCAGGACCATTATAGTTTGGATATCACTCTACGGTTTTCAAGCATTAGTCATGAAAATATTTTTACTCTACTTTCCTGCAGGAAAATGTTTCATAAATTTACATAGTTTGAAGTTGATCTTGGTTTGTTTTTATACAATGAAGTATTGAAATGTTTACTTTCTTAGACGCAATATTTATTTGTCTAACTCGTTCTCTGCTTTCTAAAACTGGATCAACGATTTGGATAGAGTCACCTAAATATTGTTGACATAACAAACAACTAAGCAGAATGTAACTAACTGAAGGCTCATATTTTATGCACAAAAATATAGCTGATTTTACTACTATTGTAGTGGTGTAGAGACCACGCTATATATTAATGGCTAACACTGAAGCCATAATTTCTTGTTTTGAATAACATCTTTAATTATCTGCCGTTTCAAAATGGAACCAGGGTTCTACGGTTAGCGAGTCTGCCGCCCATGCGAAAGGTCCGGTGTTCGAGTACCAGTGGACCTTTACTTTAGATTAAGCAGCACTGGACCCATAATTTATGCTGAGCAGCACAGGACTCATAATTTAGGTTGAGCATCATTTAGCAAAATGAAAATTATAACTTAATTCGCTGAGTAAGTGGCGATCTCTCTGCAAACCATTCTATGCGAAGAGTAATGAACCCAAAACAGCCTGCAACAGTCGTATTGGCTGCGCAGAGATCACGCAATGCTATAGGGATTACCATTCAATCAAAAATTAGCTGGTTAGAATAATATTCTTAATCACCAATCGTTTAAAACGTTTCTATGGTGTAATGATTAGTACGTCTGCTGCGCAAACGGAAAACCCTGTGTTCAATTCCCGGTTCATCTACAGTTTAAATTGAGCAAGATTTAACAAAATATTTTAATACATTTTGTACTTGGTACAACTTTTGTTTTTGTAATTTTGTCTGCGCTACCACGCTTCATAATACTGCTTTGCAACTGGGTTTACTTTTTGAATCACCTCTTGACTGTACAGATTTACTTATTGAATTACGAAAAATACTACATTGAAAATTGTTATTAAACTTCTTGTACTCGTTTGAGATGAATTCCGAAACTAAGTTAATATAACATTTTATGAGGAACAATATTTAATTAACTCTAGCAATATATGCTGTTGTATTAAAAACTATGCCATGCTTACAAATGCAATCATTGGAGTAAACTGTAAACAGCACTTCAAGATAGCAAATGGAAAACTGTAAATACGGTAATATCCGAAAAATAGCGAGAATAAATACCCTTAAAATCTGTTTAGAACCTGAACTTTGAAATAATGCAAATAATAGTTGTGTGTTAAATTCAGCATGGTATTTTGCACTTTCAATTGCATGTGAAATTATGCTCTTTCATTTGATACATTTGAAAATATAATCAACTAATTCTTAGCTAGATTGTCAATAAATATGTATGATCATTTTGGCCAAGGCGAGAGCCGTAGGATGAAATGCAAGCTATGCCTCTTTCGACATGGCAATTTTAAACTAAGCGTTAGCCTAGCAATTTGCCTCTCAATGGGTTTTAAGCTAACTTTAAACTAGGGTTAATGCCAGCGAGAAAAGAGGTGAGCTGAGGCTTTCTGTTCTTTTCAACGCCATAACGTTACGCGGTTTAATGTTTTCGTATTCATCTATTTAAAGCTGTAAAACTGGAAATTTTTATTTGAGATGAGTTTGGTAATAGCAACCGTTTGTACAGCAAGTGGTATATTTGGCACTGAACGCCGATGCGAACGTGGTCATTGCCAACACATTCCGATTCAGTATCCGATTCAACATTGGTCGCAGTTGGCTCGTAAGTTGGTGTTTAGTTGAGTAATCTTCTTTGCTGGTTTTATGTCAAAAATTTATAAATTGTTTTAGGTTTAAAGTGGTTTTCAAATTCAACAAATCTATTTACATTGAATATCCAAAGGCAACGTTGCTTGCAGTTTTTGTAGTTCAGTTGCCTGAAGCTATTGTTTTAAAAAATCGTTAGTTTTATCTTTTAGCGATAGACGCTAAATGCTCTTTCAAGAAGGTTTAAAAACGTAATGTTAGTATATATTCTGATTTAATTATAAAAAGAACAAATTTAAGATGCGAAGATACTGCAGGAACCATATTAAGATGCGTGCAGCTAGTGGTCACTTTAATCATATGATTGCTACCATTGCACGCAAAATGTGGTCAGTGAACTACTATGTATACAATTAATGTGCAATGGTAGTGATCATATGTACATTACAAGTGTAATGGCAGCGACTATCTCAATATTATGTGCGCAATGGTAACGACAATATTTACATATTGTGCGCAATGATAGTATCTATATTTGCATTGTGCGTGTTACGATAGTTACCATATCTATATTTCGTGTGTACAATATAATCCTCTTCTTCTTCTGGGCGCTATTCCCGCTTCAATGCGGGGTCGGCCATTTGGGTCTTCTTCTTCCAATTTGAGCGGTTCTGGGCGTCGTTCGGGTGGGCTTTGGCTATTTTCATGTCAACGTGTAGCGTGTCTGATCATCGTTGCTTCGGGCGGTCCTTGGGGCGTTTGCCGGTAATCTCGAGATGGAGACTGGTCTTGGCGAGCGAGTTGTCCTCGGCGCGGAGGACATGTCCGTACCAGCCGAGTCGCTTCTCGCGCATCTTGTCGATGATTGGTGCAACGCTGTAGCGGCCGCGGATGTCGTCGTTGCGGACGTAGTCGAAGCGAGTGACGCCGCTGGTCCATCGCAGCATCTTGGTTTCCATGACGTGTGTCCAATATAATATATGAATTATATATATGGTAGTTGTAAAAATTACACGAACTATGTAATTACATTTGTTGTCATTGCGCACGAAGGGCAGATATGGCCGCTACCATTTTGCACGCACAATTTTGACATACTCGCTACCATTACACTAGTAATGTGTATATGATGACTACCATAATTGTACATTAGTTGTATATATAGTCGTTCATTTTTCACATTTTGCGTCTGCGTTGATTTTACGTTTAAGCATATTATTGCTACCGCGCAGTGATAGCACCTATATGCTTAAAGTGGTCACTAGCTGCACGCATCTTAACGTGATTCCTGCATAAACAAATCGTAAGTTTAAGTGTTTACATATTCAATACGATTATATTCATTTCTTTTCTGCCTACCTGTTACCCAATTTTCACTTTGATAAGATTTTGTAAATTTTATATCGATCACAATACTGGCCATCCCACTCATAGTCCGCCATTTTATAGCTCAAATCGTCTGATCTGATTCGTATAAGCTCATAAATTGATATCGAAATCCTTGTGCCATTGTTTGGTTTCTTTCAGACCATATTTGAAAAAGTAATTTTGAATTAGGGTACACAAAAATTGCGAGACTAGAGCACAGATTTTAAACATCTGAAAAGTACTGAACATTAAAGATACAATGGTGTCACACAAGGTCTTCGGCTTCTGCTGTATTGAAATGAATTTCGCCGGGTCCAAATTATAATCCAAACTCCTTTTACTAAATTTCACAAGCATTTTTAACGACAGTAATGAACTAACTCAGCCAGTCGTATTGTAGCCAACGCAATCTCTGAATCCCGTAAAAATTTAGCGTTACATGTCTTGGCAATGTGGTCCTTGGGTAATGTAATTTGATATATTTAGCACGAGGCCTTAATTTATTTCCATAAATTGTGGATACAGATTTTTTATTACAAACATTATCGTGCAAACACACGTAAACCGGCTCAGCTGAGCCCATCCGATAACTTGTCTTTAGATTGCTGCATTTACTGATGGAATTTGAGGCTCGGAATGATTGTATAGGCCTGGCCAGAATTTATATTGGGGCTACCGGTCATAGTTATCAAAAGCTTTCGTGAAATTGAACTTGCAGCGAGTTTCACAAAAGCCATTCATTTTATGGTTCTGTTCAAACCTTGCAAACGAAAATAGGTTTTCCTAATATTGTCTGCGCTTGAAACAAACTATCCAGTCGTCAACTTATTGTTTGGGAAAATTTCGTAAATTGTTGGTTTATCTAGATGGTGAGTTTACTTGCATACAACAATCGTCAATGCCAACACCTCCAAAATCGTCCTCTGTCGTTGACCGGATAGCTGTGTGCACCGCTGAAATTCTTGCAAGCGTGGCTTGGGGTTAAATCTTTGTGCCAAGATCAACTATTAGTATTAATATTACTGTGTAACAGTTGAATAGCTCACAGTAAACGTCCAGAAATTCGCTATTCCGACGTAGTAAGGTTCATCTAAAAACCCGTTAACAAGTATATTATATAGAGGTATTATATGTTTAAATGTATGGTACATATATAATATACATTCATACATTATAGGTTTAGAATATCGTGATAAATGGAATACACGATATTTTATATTTGCGGTCGAAATTTTCTTCATAGTTGCAACGATTTTTCTCTTATTTACAAGGATTATGAAAGAAGAATTTGCATACGCATGCAGGGTTAGTTGTTACTAGATAGGATATTTGTCGTTGCTTTGTGCATAAGCTATTGTTTCAGACCTGTAAGGCTGTAACAAAGTTTTCGAATTTTGTCCATGCTTAGTTCGTGCTATGTATGAGGTTGCATACATATGGGTATCTTAACAAATGCTGAGCAGAATGTCAATACCCACACAAAACCCAACCAAGTTCGAGTTTAACACGGCTGGTTTACTGTGAACTTATATATATGAATTCGGCGAGGATCTATTTTTTGTCGTAGAAGTTGTCGTACAATCGTCGGTCAAAATCGGCGAGCGACTAGCGGCAAAACAAAGAAATTATAACCCGATTAAAGCAAATAAAGGTTGAAATTTTTGCTCTGTTGAGCGCGGCTGCGCACTTTCTAGCTGCTGATGATGTTTATCAAATGACACAAACACCCAGTATTTGTAGCGTCTATTATTTTATTCAGAAGCGGTTACATATTCTTCGCCAGAATCTTATTATAGAACCTGGTGTATTTCATCAAATACATCAACTAAATTATAATTTATGGATTTAATATTTTACAAACAAATTTTGTGAGAATATTTGATTTAGTCTACCATGAGAATTGGCCTAAAAGCGGCATGTGTCCCATTTTAGGTGGTGGGAAATACATTCGTATGACAAAATGGGCACCTAAGAAGCCAGTAAAGTCAGCCTATATGTATACTTGATGACAGGAGTATGTTAATCGTAGTATTTGTTTTCTCCTTATCACGCCAGCAATTTTAATATACACAACATAAAAATCAAGGACAGTGCCGCAATAGCAGAGTGGTTATCCAATGTGTTGACAGCGTTCAGGTAGAGCGTTGATGACTCTTGGAAAACAATTATATTTGGAGACTTTATTTATATTTTATTTGAATTATTCAAGTAAAAATTGTGAAATTATTTACCACATTGTCTTGTCATATATTGCATCGTATCTTGTTAGCTTGATTTATCACTAACAATTAATACCTCTTTGACATGAGACTAAAATCGATATATTTATCATGGTCAAATTTTTGGCCTCAGTTGTCATAGTATCGCTCTTCAATCAGGTACAATTCAAGCTACTCAAGTGTAAGACTGAATTGAACTGCGCTTTTAGACGGATCGGATTTTTTAAGCACATGCGTAGTTTTTTTGTATTAGTTTTATATGCTGCACTATTGTGTACGTTAAGCACATCATAATTGAAGCTAGGCACGCTACAAACGTTAAGTTGTCTTTATTTCGCGCGATGGTTTTGCCATCGAGACCTGTCTTAGAGCTGCGCAATTTGCTATTAAACCTGTGATTCTTTTTCATTAGGAAAACAGTTGAATCTGCGAAAAACTTCTGAATCGAAGTACTGAATTCAATTTTTGAGCACCAAGCCTGTGCACGTTGTATTTAATTTCCCTCTGAAGTCCGGAGACTCATCATCACCCTTAGCTAAACTTAAAGAAATATGTTAATGATACCACGTCTGCGAATATATTCAGCATAGCAATAAATGTATATCTATAATTATGGTTCTAATTGTTAGCTGTTGTATTGTATGATATTAGTTTCATTTCTGTGTATGCGTACCCTAACACGTACACATATTTAGCGTGACTGGTGAGCATATGTTTATGTACTAACGGACGGGTCATTCATTTTATACACATATTTTGTGTGAAGTTAATTCATTTTTTGATATGTTTAACGGTCAGAAAGCGAGTGGTTCGATATAGTTATAAAAACAGCCTATTGAAAATTAAACGAAGTGACCTATTCGGTCGCCGCCAAGTTACAGATGGAAACACCAAATTCCAGCTTGATCATTGCCTACAAATTAGCAGTGGACTTATACACAAAACTATGAACCAGTATACGACCATCATATATGCTCATAAAGGGGGACAATTTCCGGGGCTTTGACCATCCCCCCCTTGGGGCCTTGCCGTTCCGCCATGAATGGTCAATGGTGAAATGAGAGACTAAAAACTTGAAACTTGGGCTCCAAAAATTTCAAGAATTTATCTTCTGCGGAAGGCCTCCCCCTGCACGACGACATCCTGATCCCTCTTGGCGACGACTTCACCCGTGTGTGCCCGCTGCTCCCCCTAATATCTCGGACATCGCCCATGTATGACGACTGTTATTGCACGGGCCAATTTTAAAAAAGTTTGGGACATACACCATTCTGCTTCTGTCCATTAATACGTATATTAATTTATGGAATACCATGCTTGTAGCCACTAAGTCGTTTCTTGATTTACCATGCAAATATTGAATAACAGCATAATGCTAGTCATCGTTGTCTTTAATGACAAATAGCAATCTTACTAATTTTTGCCACTTTATAGCTATTGCCAGCAAGCAATGGCCTGTCCATATGCACAGACAAAACTCATTCTTCGATAATATAAGGGTCATAGTTTCCTGTTGAGTCACTATATTGTTAGGCAGCCCAAGCGAAACTGTCACTTGATACATTATTAGGTTCAGAATGCGCGAAAACCCGTTACTTCGCTACTCGTTCCTAGGATAATTAGGTTGCCTTACGGTAATGATTATTATATGATATTTATTTTAGGAAATAGCGGTGCTGGTACCTGGCGTTATATGTTTGTTAATAGCCGGTAGCGTTGAAGTATGGTATTATTCACTTGCTTTCGCTCCAAATAGAACACTTGGTGCTTCAGCTCTCGCTGCAGTGAGTCACTGCCAAAGTGCAGAAATTTGTATGATAAAACATATCTTCAATCACGTATACAGGTGCATTAATAGAATTATGACTCTCTGGCTTAAGCCTTAAGCCTTAGAGATGAATAATATACCATTTACTATTCTTTTACTGAACCTACCATTCCGTGCAAATTTAACAATTTGCCATTTAAGGAATTCTAGGTATTCTGTCAATTAAGTCTCTTCAAAAATGAGTAGGCTTAGCATGTTTTTCAAAGTTGTACAGTGTTTCATGAGGTTAGTTTAAACAATGGCAGTAAGTCATATAGTGAACACATACTCAGAGCGACTTTCTGTGGATGGTATTATATATCTCTTGTATCCGTATCTTGTATGGCAATATATCATCTTCTACCACCAAAAACATTATATTGTCGGCGGTATGACATAATGGACGGTGGCCGATACACCTAGTATGGGCAAAATGTCCACGATCGTTTATATCGTAAACGCCGCATCATTAATTTTGTAAAAAATGTCACAATTTGAAAATTTAAATCCATTTGGCATATAAATTCAAATTGCATTGTCAAAATTTAAAGAGAAGCGTGAAACGAATTCTCTATAATTGTACATCTTGTACTTTTGTATATTGTTGATATTTTCATTCGCGCCTTATACCAACCGTTTTTCTAAATTCTGACAGCCAACCTCAAATTTTATAGCGGCTTTTAAATATAAATGCACATAAAAATTGCTATACTACCTGGTGTGTATTGCAGAGATAAGTGAGACAGAATGAATATATTTTAATAAGTATTTTCATGAATATTAAAATTTTTTATCAGTCTTTATGATGTTCATTTCATAAACTCATTTGTACACTACATTACCCTTATCCATATTCATGTGACATTTTAGTTGTATCATAATCCATTCATTTATTTTAAATTCACGCAATTACAAAAACTCGAATGGTTGCTGATACGCATCATATTGCATCATGTTCAATACATTTTGTATGGATTGTGCTGCAATCTGGAC
This sequence comes from Trileptium ribeirensis, assembly GCA_030248225.1. Lineage (NCBI taxonomy): Eukaryota > Metazoa > Nematoda > Enoplea > Enoplida > Thoracostomopsidae > Trileptium > Trileptium ribeirensis. Next base: position 69,880 of record JASANE010003656.1, read on the forward strand.
TTTAATTAAAATAATATGTTTGTTGACACGTCTAATAAACAATGACCGTTTTTGCTTTAATTTATATACTGTAATGTTATACTCAAGTTTCAATTTTAGGTATTCCTATTTATTGCAACGTTGATCTATTTGACTGATCTCATTGTAACATGGAGTACTATGATATATTGAATACCTTTAACGACAGCTAACTCAACAATAATACATGGACATGGCTTCGATAGCGATGTACGGTGAAAAATCATCAGTTTTTGCGTCGTATAAGATTAATCACAGCATCTAATATTATTGTCTGCATAGCGTGATACAAGATATATAATCAAATCATTAAAAATTAAGACAAGAGAAATCATCAGAAATGAAATATTGTAGCAAAAGTATTAATATCGAAGCATTATGACCTGTTTAAATACACAAAAATGCAGTAATATGTTTCGTTATTGTATAATTATGACACTATATGTTTTCTTTGATTATGTGTAAATTTGGAATTAAACGTCTATCAATATGTTCTTAGGTATTAACGTTGGGTGCATACCTAAGTCCATGTAGGTACTAAAATTTCAAAATCTCTAATGTTCTTTTCGCCAAGCGACCTATCCTGCAGACGCTTACTGGAAGTTTAATGTACCTACATTATTTGCCATGCACAACCGCATCAGCCTCCAGGCCTGTTCTATAGTTATTGTGACAGCCGGCCGGAAAATTTTGGGGAAAATAGGCCAAAAATTGGGAATAGTAAAAAATTGGGGGAAAAATAGGCAAAAGTTGGGGGAAAATTAGCAAAAATCAGGAAACATTTTTGGTTCCAAAAAATTCGAAAATCTGTCGCCCCTGACAACCTCCACCCACACCGACCAGCTGCACCACGAAGTACCGCTATCCCTCCTATGACCTCGGATATTGAACATGTACGGCCGAGATGTAAAAGCCGTCTCAACGTGGAGTATTTTCGGGGATTATGTTGTTTTGCGTGTTGTTGAAAATACTGGACGGCTTTCAAGCTCCCATTTATTTTGACAACTATCTTAATTCGCACAAAAAGAGTGACAGGCAGGCCCTTCTGTTAACCGAAGTTTAAAAAACATCAGTTATCGCTGTGTTAAAGGATTTAGGCTTTTGACTTTTTTCGAAGAAAATGTTACATCGATACAATTATTGATACAATTTACCCAACGGCCCGTGCAGAGCATCTAGTTTGAGTGATGGTAATGCCAAATACAAATATACCCTGCAATTGTTATCTATGGGACATTAATGAAGTAAATCATGTTTTCAATGTTTAATGCTCATATTCTCATATATTTATCTGAAATATTTGTATTTTAATAGTCCAGATAATACACTGAACGATAGAACAAGTCTTCTGACTGTTTAGGACAAATTCTTTAATTGTGCTATTTGGGCTATAAATTATGCCTGCAATACATGTCCGCAATACATTCAATAATTGACTTTATACACCTTAAAGTGTTGACAGTATGTAATCTGTAGGGAAATGTATTACAGTCAATGCACAATGGTGTTAACTCGTATCGAACGTAACGGGCCTTTTAGCCTTGGATCCACAAAAACGGTAAAGCTGCCGAAATGAGGCACATTGTAATATTAAAAACATGATTTGGCATCTAACACGTGTTAATATTACATCGCGTGGAGTGTCAGACTCTTCATTTATGCATTATTGATGCTTATCACGTTTGAAACCTTAATTAAGCTAACAAATATACATAGTATTTCCGCCCTCCGTGCCGAAAGGGCGAGGAAAAATTTGAGAAATTTGGCAGATTTATTAAAACTTAGCTCAAATTCTCAAAAACATGGTAAAATTTTAGCAAAAATATGGAAAACTTAGGCAAAAATTCTGTAAAATTTGGGACACTCATAAGAACCTAAAAGTGCAATATTTTGTTACCGTGATTTACCGTCCTCCAGAGTACCTCACCCTGTCCCCGTTGCAATCATATACCCCCCGCTAAACTGACCAATCACGCGTACTTTATGATTCAAAACAGTTTCTTAAGAATTTCTTGTTTTTCTAAGTTTACAGCAAGTTGGCTACACTCGCAAAACAACAACTTTCACGAATAGTCTTTGTCATAAAATCTAAGAACATTGTGAAATATTGTTGCAAATTTGAAAAATTTGAAGTCATTGGCATCTCCCACCTGATGCGACCCGCATTTTTACGAGAAGAATTTGAATTATACAGATTTAGAACAAAAGATGACCAAAAATTTTATGAATAATTATTAATAAAAGTCTTAAGAAGTCACGACGATTCAAAAATTTAATGATGATTTTTTTAATATTTTGTTGCATTTTGTTTCAAAATTTTCAATATATTTATTGTGATATAGTTTTGCTATTAAAATGTTTGATAAGTGTTCACAATTTCAATATTTCACAATAAAATAAGTGAATAAAGCAAAAGTGCCTTCAATGAAGAGCACGTGAATCTGTCATGAAAAAATTCGATTTGTATATTTTAGATTCTCAACTTTGCTTTTTTCAAAAATGAGTTAAAACACGTCTATCTTAATTTATAATGCTTAGCTCAACAAAACATCAAATGTGCCAACTTGACAGCAGTCTACAAAATTATTTGCAGAATAGCTGGTTTATCCAAAAAAAGAAGAGCAGTACAATGGAGTCGTAAAACAACGGTGGTATAGCGCTTTTTCACAATGTCGCGCATACTAAAAGTTTGCTAGCACAGGAAAAAGTGCTAGTAAAAACTGTAGATTCCAAGACAACAAGTAGATAGATTACCAGCCAGAGTAGCACTAAGGTCAGTAGCGCAGATTCCTCCTTGAATATATTCGGAGGATATGAGACTTTAAAAGTTGGAGATTGCGAAAATGGTGACGAAAATGTTCAGTTATCCTACCTGTAATTAATATTCTAAAGTGTGTCATGGTAAAAGAAATATTGTGGAATCGCGACGAAAGCTATAAATGGTGCGATAAAGAAGGATACGATATTAGAACCTAAAATGATGATATTTAAGCTGGGTTATTGACGATAAGGTAACCTATCCAGGGCTTTCGATAACCGATTACCAGGTTTGAGGCACGCTTCTTCCATCCCAGCGAGATCAGCACTTACGATTAATCTTTGCTGCGCTAGTTTGAATGTCGTAGTTCATTATTAAGACTTGTAGATTCCAGGTTCTGGCTGAAACCCGATTCATAACGAAAATAGGTGCTGGCAATAACGAAACTGATATTGGTATTACTGCAGAGATATCGTTATTTTTAGTATATTACAATCAATATTTTAACATTTTTGTAAATCATTTATGTGTATAAAAGGTCAAGTGTTTTGACTACCGCTTGATATATTGCCAAAGTTCCTTATTAGAAGATAGTGATTACTTCCGCTTTTATACCTTTAGCCTTTACTTGCCCATATATTAAAAAAATTGCTTAAAGTATAGGAAAATAAATTATCTGTTTCCATAAAATGATCGGTTTCGAGGTTTTAAATTTTCGATTGAACAAAGAAATGTTATCTAGTTTTTTTAGCAACTTTTAAAAATGTACGTGCAAGTGAGACACAAGTTAAGGCAAGCACGACCTTCCAAGCCATTACCACTATCGATTGTAAGAGAAACATCTTACATTTGGCCAGGAATTGATCGTTTAAATTAGAAATGCTTTAAAAAGCCGATTAGTAAAATGATGAGTGTAATAACTGTAAAAATGGCATCGTTGAAGTAGCCACAAAGTTGAGATTATTGCGAAGCAAATTCTATCTGGAAGTTCAAAAATATATTTTGTAATGACAAATTTAGCGCATTTCGCTATACACAACTGAATTATCAAAATAATCAAAATAGTGATCTCCACGCCGTTAAAAAAGACCGACCATAATTAACAAACGGCTGTGACTGGAACCAACAGCCGTTATTAATATGCGTCATAAACCGAACATGTGTGAAGTTTGCAGCATAAAATACATTATAACAAATAAAAAGACTACACGCCAAAATGGACTGACCACTCTTTTTATAAAACAAATTATAACGCTGTAGCAGTTACAACACTGCACAGCACAAAATCATAATGAAACATGCTAATATGCAAATTAGCCTTCGACCTAACACGAACGAACAACAACAACACGAACCTGATTATAAACAAGAAGAGGAAGCAGCGCCAGTCGACAAGACTTTACATAAAGCACTTCCAACTGCCTGTGGGCATCAGTGCACTCGATTAGCGCAAATATTCCATTTTAATTAAACCAGCAACTTTCTAAAATAAAATGATGACCAAAGAAATATTTCGTGGCTAACATATAGTCCCCTAGTTGCGTGTTTTACCACTCTTGGCTCGTGGTTTGAATATATAACGTTCTGTGGTAGTTAATCAATTGTTATTACATAGGTGGGTTTCAGGCTATCTACTATTCTTTGCATTTCTTTTTTGTTTGATTTTTCAAATACCATTAATTAAATTCAAATTTTCGCTGTATTTGGGAATTGTCCGATTGAAGCACCTCTATGCGCATATATAATGTATGATGTTTAATTTCCCACTGAAGTGAAAATTTTCATTTTAAGCTTGTTTTAAATCATCGGTGGAATATACATTGCTTTTTTTTGCAAAATATTACTCCTTTCCATTCGGTCTAGCTATAGACGATAGTCTGCTATTAGCATCGAAAATACCATACGTTCAAACGTTTGCCCTATAATGGGTACGTTATGGCTGTTTTCCTATTCATCACTAGTGTCAACTGTTGAGGCATTTATTTCTAGAGTAGATAATTCGATACTGGTGAGTGTTACTAGGTTCTCTCAAATCGAATGTACTTTTATTGTTTAAAGCTACTGCAACGCATTTTGAGCAAAGAGATAAGGAAATAAATTAAGATCTTTGATAAATCAGATACATTATTAATTCTACATGTCTGAAACCAAGGTAAGGGGAATAGTAGGATCACAATGTGCATCAATAGGAAGAGATACTGTACAATTAATTTATATTTGTTAAAAAGCCAAAGGTATTATCCCGAAAGATCCATTTTGTATCAACATAAGATACCTCTTCGCTAAGCGAAAAACACAGTCCTAAGGGTCGCTTAGCCACAAACGCCGTCGTAGTAGCGTCGGGGCTGAATGCAAAAAGTGATTGCCATTGCAAAAGTTCACCTAAGTAAATATATGCGGTTTAAAATGTTAACTACTCCCAAATCTTGCAACGACATAGCTGACAATTTGTTAAAAAATGTACTAAGATTTACGAGGAACGTGTTTGTTGCATTAACCGTAAGCGGAATTATTTATTAGAAATTCATCTAATAAACATTTCTGCTCACCCATAAATCTGAACCAGCTAAGTTATACTGCTATTTGGAGTTGCTTGTGATTAAAACTATTATTGTATTGAATAGAAAATTTATATTGGTCGAAGAGTAATTTGCTGTCCCTTTCTTCCTTCCTGGCGTCGCTAGGCCAAAGTATGGTGATAAAAACTGATCTGTGCGCAGCTTAACAAAGGCATTAACGCTAACACATGTAATGCCATGGCAATATTGTTTTATAACATGGTCGCTGCAATAGCTTACGGTGTGTAATTCGTGCATGCACTTCTCTGAGAATGATGCATTTGTAAAGTTTGTAATTTGTAGTAGTGTGTGAAATAAACAGTATGCATAATAAGTGTTACACATTAAGGCCTTACTAATAAGATCATAAAACAAATAGCCCTTGGTGCTCGCATTGGTGTGTCGTGTAGAAGCCTGCTGTTAGTTGGTGTGTAGTCTGTAGTGGTGAAAAACACCCTAAAACCACGTAAGTTACATCTCTTCGGGAACCATGTCCGGTACACTCGGCTGTTCCGATAGAATTCCAGGCAGTGCTCGGCTCTCAGGCTCTTAATAATAAACGTTAAGAATATAATAAACAAACGACCTATACATGCATGATAAGATACAAATATGTTTGAACCGACCGCAGCTTTATAAATATTACAATGACCGGGTCACCGAATTACCGGGTTATGGGTCGTAATGTCAACTTATAGTTCAACTATAATTTGATATTGCATAAGCAATAATCTGTTACTTAACATTTGGAATTTTCGGGCATAATTCAATGTAATAACCGACATAAATAACCGACTGTGTTGCCGCTCTAACAATGCTAAATATTGCAATTGATAAATTGCAACCTTTAACTGAAGCGATGTTTGTGAGAAAAGTGTTTTTATCAAAATATTTTTACTCAATATTTTTTCTCAGCTCTGTCAGTCTACAATGCAATTTACACTTTACCAATGTCTATAAACGTTTCGCCCTTCCTCTCACGTTCTCGAAGTGTCATATGTTCAAAAGTCATCATAGACTTTTAGGAGCACAACGTTTCTCTATTTTCGTTGTAATAAGCAGTTTTGCTTTATCAAATTATTTATCACGTCGAACTAAACTGCTCCACCTGCGCTACCACGCATAAACAATAAAACTGCATATTGTAAAATGTATGCTATGGTACTGTACACTACTCACAGTGAGCGGAGCAGCTTCTGACGCTTTGGGGCCTTATTCGAAAAGTAGTGTCCACTGTAGTCCCTACACCCTCTTGTTACATTCGTGAATGTCAGTATGCTTTGTGTAAGGTCAGAATCTTTAACCGTTGGCAATGATATAGCTACTTTCCCTGAGATTGACACTTCGACGCTTCAACGAGGGTGGAAAACACACCACGCCGTGATAAATATCGGAGATAATTGTTGCTAATACATAGTTTGAATCCTAGGACTGATGAAGTGTCAAGTATAACCTTCTGAGATCTTAATGATCACTGAAATGTCCACACGAGTCAGATGTATGTACTCTACAGTACCAATGCGCGTAATTTCGGATGTTATCATGACGCTTGGTCCATGCAATAAAGTTGTTTGTCTTTATATTCAATTGTGGATTAAACCAGCACCGGTGAACTAATACACGTGGCAGCTTGTATTCCCAAATTATCGACGGAGTAGAGTAAAGCATCTGTTAATTATCATGAGTCGGAAAGTTAAAACGAAAAGCTTCCGAGTTTTTGCTAATTGACTCGATTTGACCTCACGCCTAGTGTATCAGCTGAGGGAATTACTGACTACAGCGTAGTGACTAGGAGGAGGGTAGCGGTAAAATTTAAAATTGTCCTCAAGGTGTAAACTACCATTTAATCCATCGTTATATGAAAAGGACATCGTAATTCTGTTAATCACAAGTTTGATTCTTCGAAATTTGACAACAATTTTCTTCAGAGTAATAAACTTTTGTTTCTACCATTATCAAACAGGCAGATTTTGTTATACCATTTTATGTTTTATTAAAGATAATGCCTACGTGTACTAAGTCGGTCTTCGGTGGAGGTAGTAGTTAAAATGGCGTTCTTATAAATCTTTAAAATTAAACTATAAAGCCCAGTTTCGAAGGATTCCACCAACTCATACTTAATTTATACAAGGTACGCTGTTTTATAAGGCACCAACAAAGATAGTTTTGTTTTAACTTGAAATACTCATTTTGTTATTCCTAACTGCCGGTGGACTTTAAGGCACTAAATGGGGGAAAATGTGTAATTTTTGTATTATGTCAAAAGCTTCATAAAACAAGTTCGGCTGTCGAAAAGTAAGCTGCAGCACCGAATGTTTAGTGCGAGTCTGGCTATCTTTTATTAAAAGAAATGCGTCACAGCTTAAACACGTCATATAGATCAGAAATTCACTACAATATTTGTTTTATCTCTATACGGTATATTTTAGTAGATTTGTGTGGTCCTAAGGGCCGTTTTTTGGTACTTTAATAGCGTCGAACGTCGCAGTTTTGTATCCACTTTTGAGTTTGCATGACTGCGTTCACTTTTCAGTGGTGGTTCGACAAATTACTCTCAAATACTTAAATTCTCTCAATCCACCTACTAAAACGAAAGGGAAGAGATAGTTTGATATATAATAATAACATGCCTGATACGAAGTGTATTAATATAAATTTTGTCAAACAAAAAAACACTGAAATAATCTGGCCACTCTGGGAAAAATACTAAAACCAAAACATTTAAACATGATATTTACTACCGCGCAGCTTTCAATTGGTGGTTAAATCATTCTTCCATTGTCGAAACCAGACAATTTTCTTATAGATGTATATCAGTGGTAACGTTTTTACAGTGCTTGAAATTGAAATTAATAACTAACATGATCGTTGATGACAAAGCAGAGTTTAATTTAGCATTCCTTAGGATTAAGTGAAATCATAGATTATAAACAGATACGGGTGATTAGATAACAGAGTGATAACCAACTTTATAGTAAGCGTCCCTAGTGCGACTCTACGTCGAGACTCCTTGAAAATATTGAATTTTTATAATATAAATTGCGTAAAACTGTAGTTTCGCAAAGATGACCATAAAGTAAATATATGTAACACCTATTTATGCCTAAGCGGAAGGAACAAGTATTTGATGAGATTCAAGGAACTTGAAATTTATCTTTGAAAAATTAGGTTGTTTGGTCTCAGTTTGCCAACAAGACATATAGAAGCAAAGGCATATATGTTGAACAATACGTGAACCTGTGCCGGAGCTACAGACGTTAAAATCAAAGTTCACAAATTTACAAGTTTTATAACGTAAAGTCGTAGGAATAGAGTTTTTCAGTGACAATAGGTCAAGATGCTAAACTAACAGTCTAAGTCTCGAAGTACCCCAGTTCGCGTAAAGACAACAAATTTTAAGCCCCTGCCCACGTAGATCTTACCAGCCGTTGCTGAGTTATGAGTGTCAACGAATTTATCGTAATGAAGTATTGTAAAGTCCAATTACAACTTGCAATTAGATCATATTTCAATGACAACAGGTTCAACTGCCGACGGAAGTTGGGAATGTAGACAGATCAGGGACACTGAAAACGAATTTCCTAAATAAATATTATTTTGAAGTATGGACAGACTATTCAAGTTATTGAGCACAAATGTTCACCAATAGCGGTTGACATGTATGATCATTTGGAAGAAGTGACAGTTGTATTTGTAGCGTAGTTATACGCCGATTGCCTTGTAGCTCTTTGAATGTGGTATCGACTTTCCCTCAGAGTATTCGTTTTTCGCTTATTTCTGTGTCTTTTTCACTTTTTGGTTAAATTCAGTATAACTTTCTACGAAAATTGATAAAACTTCAAACATCTAAAATAAGACCCTATATACCCTTAGCGACGCAGCTATTCAAACTTTTAAACAACGAACGTTACAACAGTTCCATAAATCGTTTACATTAATGTACTACAAACATATAGCTTTTTCAAACTTTACGTTAAGGCTTATATTATTCCGCTCCACGATGTTTTTAGTATCTACGAATGAATATTTTCAACGACTTATTGATTTAGTAACCGTTATTGCTTGAATAGCAGAAAAGATTTGTAGCGACCTATTTATTTTCGCGGTCCTGCCCATGTCGGTCAATGTGTGCGATGCTGCTTGCTGAAAGTATAACAGTATAGGACCTGTTAGGAGTAAAGAATATTGTCAATGCATTTCAAAGCCAGAAATATTGAGTAGACCGAAAACGATTCAGAGAAAATGCGAAAAAGAAAACATAGTTTGCAAAGATTGACCCTGAGAAGACGAGGTTGTGATTCCAGCGTTTTATCAATTGGCTACAAACTTTGTCTGCATACTTTTCCAAATCCTATACCGTCTGTGCTAATTTATTAAGATGGATAACAAAATTGGCGTCGCAGCTAGATATAAATACCAATTTCATTTTCGGTGACCGTCGCTTCAGGAAGTATAATCAGCCAAGTCCTGGGTGAGCGGAGATTCATCAGCTCCACCCAGACGTCATATTAGGCAAATCAAAGTGAGGTACGTATATTCAATAATAACTCAGCGCTTTCGTCTTTCTATTCATGATCTTTGTAATATGCATTCACATTTTAAAGGACATATGCGATATTGCGTAGTATACTATTTCTTAACTGTATCCCCCGCTGAGGCTTCGAAGACCCCTCTCACCGAGGCCCTGGACTACCATGCTCCTGACGGAACTCCGTATCCCTGATGTATGTTTCAACCAGAGCTTTTGATGTAATGCATTTTGTCGTTTTAGAGCTATTAGCCAAAGTTTGAAAATACCCTTAAAGAATTTAGTTTTCGAAATTTTCACAAAGCAATTTTTTTGCTTGTTGGGGGTAAATGATAGGATTATGACGTTATTTAACACGGTTAATACGTTGCTTTCACTGTCTTAGTACTTAGTACGATTGGGTGGGTTATTAATCCTGCGGAAAGACAAAATAGCGAAAGGCTGGAGAAAAATTTAGTAAATTTTTGCGGAAAAACAGATTAATTATTATGCATCTTTTTCAAAATAGGTGTATGTATGCAATTAGAATGTGCCTATAGGTTTTCGATGTTGCTGAATACGATAAAAGCAATTCTATTTGTATTGTATTCATCAAATAAGCTAAGTATTAGAGTCCTGCAAAGTAAAAATCACTCTTCAAGTTATAATTTTTTTAAAAGTTATGATTTATATAAATTTCAAATGTTTTAGTATTTTTGTTATTGGAAACAAAAACAAGCTCTTCGGTTTTGATATATGACTAAAATAAATATCGCGTTTGTACTGACGTACTGTCAGGCCATAATTGTTATCTTGGTGTATTAAATTGGCTCAGATATGTGGATTTCGAACGACGAAGGTGACGCAAAGCGCAGAGTAGATTTTCTCGCTTCGTTTCCACTCGTTACTAATAGGAGGTAAAGAAGATTCGGCGTTTGCAGTAAATTAAAAGCTAGTTAACCTAATTTTTAAAAGCATTCATGCTGTGGCATGTTTCACTTTCTTGACTATGATAATTATCATTATGTCGCAGATTACAATACATTATTATATATATTATTATATATTATTATTATATATTGTGATTATTGTAGTCGTAAAGTGCTATTTCGTAGGACAATAATGTATTGTACATTATAATACATTATTGTCCTCCTAATACATTATTAGCGAGTCCGAACGCTGTATTATACTATAAGCTGAACAGGAATGCGACGGAAATCCCAAAGGCATGCACTCACGTTTAAAAAGAAATAGAATATTCTCCCAGTTATCCTTTTTGCAAAGAGCTAGATACTGTGCTGAGATCGTTTTATGATGAAAGTGATTGTTTGTCATTTGTTGTGTGGAAGTTTTAAGCATAAGCTGGTGATTCTAGGAATACAAGCAACCAAACAACACAATTCATGGATATAGCTGACAATTATTAAACCAAAACTGCTACTAGAATTGTGACTTAACTGATAATTGGATAAGATTTTAAGCTGTTGGACGACAACAAATGTTACACGTTGTCCCAAATGTTAGAAACACTTGACAGTGGCTTGATACTAATAAACTAAATACGATGTACAAAAATACATGTGCTGTGAAAATTTAAACCAAGTCGACCAAGTAATATTTTAGCTACGCGTGATTTATATATTTTAGTTTATGTTTGAAACAGAAATTTTGATAGTTCATTAATAATATGATAAGTGAACTATTATAGGGATATCCGGGGTTAAAACTTTAGACATAATTGAATTCACGTTGTTAAGACACAAATCCAAAGATAAATATTAACGCCTAATTTGCTCTATTTGGTTTTTCGCTTCTTACAGCATCGATAAGAGAGCTGTGATGTCGAGAATAATGATACGTGCAATATGCATCAGTTCCTATTTTCTTTAAATTTGGGAGAAACGGGTCCACAAGGTGTCAGGCAACGGACCATTAAAACTTATAATCGATATGGTTTCACCAAAACAGGTTTTGACCTTAACAGAAGACATAACAGGAGTGAGATTAATTCCTTAAAGGATCATAAAGTGCGAAATTTTGAATGAGATTGGTAAAATAAATACCAAGTTACAGCTGATCTGGCACGATTATGACTTTAAATTAGTCAACAACTTCTTAGCTTCTCGGTAACAACACGTTTTGACATCATATGATGAGCGTTAATACAGTCATATCAAAATTGCGTTACATGAACCAACGCGTTCTCCCATTATAAGTGTTGAAACGAAACACCGTCAGAGTCCAAAACAAGCTGTTTATATAATTATTTTCGTAAAATAAATTTAAATTCAAAACAATTCAGAGACCGGTGTTATTCGTCTAAAAATGTCGTTAACACATTGCAAAGTCATCTATATAAATAATAAGAATTGTGATTTGACTAAAACGAATGTATTCCATTTAGTGTTTGTTCGACCTGTCGGTGGAGATTTATGATTTCATGATAAATGTTTGTTAAGATAAGTGATATACACCTAACGACAAACGATCAATTATATGCGTGAGTCCATTTGACCATCCTATTTTGTCATCATCGACATCGAATCGCAAACCCTTGTTACGGAAAAACGCTTAATGTCGTTCGGCTTTTCGCTAACCGATAATTGACAAAATTAAATTAAAGTGCCAGAAATTAGACCTTGTGTTCGAACAGAATTTCGGCGTTTTCAATTTGCAGAAATTTAGTTTCCTAATCCCTAATCATTTAAATTTGAATTATTCAGTATGCAAAAGTGACGTCACAATAAAATCGATTTTATAGTTAAGCTCTCCGTGTTCGTGAACAAAACTAGTTTAATTCAAATCCACAAATTGTCGTTCTCAAAAATTTGGATGATTTTACTTGAATTTTCGCGAACACAAAATGGTTAGATTTCATTCGCGAGCGCAGTGTTCGCGAACAGTTTCACGCCGAATTTCAATTGACCAAACGCGTTCCTTAATAAATTTTATGCAAAATTACAAAATAGGATGGATGATGAGGTCACATTATTTTACTCGCGCATTACACCGCTTGATAACACAAACATGGCCAACATAATCTTGGTAAACTTTATGGAATATTGCATGCCTTCCAAATACTGAACCGCCGTTACTGGTCAAGGAGATACTATGGACGCTTCGATGGAAACCATTTTCAAGAGGGTTTCCAGGGATGTAGCATTTCGTTACCGATATATAAAATACCTGGTTTTTCGCGGGGGAGCAATGAACTGTTAGTAAAACAGCGCGCGGTGGTCAAAAATTCTGATTGAAAACAGAAATGAGTCGCCATTATCTGTCACTATGAAAAATGTTCGAAGATGGCCTTTCCCATCCTGATGTTAGCACCATCTTTTATGGTGCTTTGGCGCACTTCTATCATCAGGCTCAGATTACAAATACTTCTGGCTGAAGCATGTTTCAACGTGACTGTTCTTTCAAACAAAATATTTTGTCAGCTTTAAATATTAACCTTTATTTTCGCTTAGAATGATTGCAAACAACAATGACGATTTTTTTCGCCAATATCGCCGCCTATATCCCTTAACTATTTCAGTGCTTATAGGAAACTGTGTATTTTTGAATCAACAGTTAGTACAAGTAAAGTTTTCCAATGTTTGCGAGGCGCTATAATATGTGTTACCGACTGTTGTCGGTGAAACGTTAAGAACCAAGTGCATTTTAAGTGGTTAATCGAGAATTTTAGTTTATTCATATTGAACTGACAATATTAGAAGTGTGTAGTTCAAAAGAAGCTAAATGAAAACTATCCTCAAACAATGTAGACAACACCCAAATTTATAATCTAGCAGTAAACTTGTATCCGCGTACACAGAATGTTTTGATATTTTAAGAACCGGAATTGTGGAATTATTTAAAGCTTTATTGGCGAAAAAATTACTATTAGGATGATGTTAGCCATTATAGCAGCACAATAAACTTACCTAGCGATGCAAACGTACACTATAACCGCTGAGTATACCCTAACCAGTAACTGATATAATTGATATTCTGCTGCAACGTAAGTTTTGACAAATCTAAAGCGTTTCACAGTTAACCGCTTTTATTTTCGGGGATAGATTATAGTATTATTAGGCGCAACGTGACTATAACTCTCGATCTGTAATAATGATTAAAACTGGCTACATGTCTAAATCTAGCTAAATGGGTATCTGTAATAATTATAGCTGGTACACCTCACTACACTGCAAGTCTTTACAAAACTTCTGTGGGGTAAAAATATAATAATATCTTATAACAATTGCGGGATGTGGGGCTAAACATCCAGCATCTGGATCGCAAAGCTAAGATCTTGCCTTTCACTCTCTATCGCGTAATTTTCCCTTGTTCTCTGTGTTAAGTTATGCATGTACGTGATGTGCAACCCAGCTGGTTGTAACTCAAAATATTGATACCCCGCGGGTAAAATAACTTCAGTTTATATAACAGCGCCCAAAATCAGTCGTTAAATGTCTTTGAATTGATTTCTGCAATGTTAATTTTCTTAATAACTATATAAGATCATATTAGTGTTTATTTCAAGCTATATTCTATACCACACTCTATTCTATCACAGTATATGATAGCAATCATATTATGCGAAATCACACAACAAAGGCGAGTCGGCACTTTACTTTACACTCTATTGTAGCCATTACGATAGTGGATCCATATTTGGGTTATTTTATGCAATCCATGTACAAAATTGCGCATTAAGTAAACTTAAAATAATCCAGAGACCAGCTCTAATCGCTAATTCAGACCTACATTGAACGCTCGACAAATGGTTGGGATTAGCATCAACAGCACCATATGGCATTCAGAATATTATATATTAGGTAATTTTCGCAAATTTTTTGTGATCGATCATAATATACCTTGTATTAAATCCGTTTTTATAATAAATGTGATCAATAAATTTACTAGACGGTATTGGTTCGCACATAAATAAGCACAATATCTCAGTAAACAGATATTTTCGAATATATGCCATTATACAGTACTAGTGTACAGCACAATTATTTGCGTAATCATAATTTTATTCTGTTCGATTCTGCTTTATTTCTGGTGCACTTTATGGTGTTTTGGTACGTTGAAAATGGCACAGTGTGATCCGCTGTATAAAGTAAATAACCTGCCGCACTGTATCTATTTATGAACGAGATAATTTGATAGTTACATTTTGAGGAGTTGTTAGTAGTTACTTGTTACCTATCTCAAATTTAATTGAGGATCCTAAATGCAATGTCCCTAAATTTTACTGAATAGTAATCGAGACATTGGGATGATGACACTCTGGCAGTCTACTTAGCAGCCCATGTTGATGGAGCAGTAACACCACTTCCTGTGTCAAAAATCCGGCCATCTTTATTGATACACGGAGTGGAATAAAGCTGGGAATTAAAATTTGTATGATTTATTTTCTCATTTTCTATTCAGAATAAATCGAAAGCCTATAATTCGACAACCACTTTCAACCACAAGTAGCTGAATTAAATATACTTTTACACTAGATAAACTGTAAAAGTTTACAATTCGTGCCTCACGAGGTAGCTTACTCTTGCTTATCTCTGTGAAAACAAGTCGAATATCTATGATTTGTAAGTGGCGCAGTTCTTATATTCACTGCATCATATCTGTGCAACAAATAAGCTCATTTTAATCTAGGAACACATACGGCGCACAAAATCGTTGTTGCTGGTTTAAAATTCCAATGTTTTAGTAATTTGTCTTTTCTAATTACCTAATGCCTAATTTTACTTAATACTTTTTGTAATTACCCGATATCGCAATATTGTGCTATTGAATTGAAAGTATGACTTAACAAAGATGAAAAAGTGTTTATTGTTTATTGCGCCGTGTAAATCTGAACGGTTGGAAAAAAGTTTCGTCTACTGTAAAAGCCTTAGGATGAAGCTTAGTGATAATTGAACTGAATAATTTTGGCAGACTATTCATTTACTCAGTGCTTATACTTAGATTTTAAAAGTTTGTATAAAATTAATAAATGCTTTGCGCCTGATTCCAGCCTACGATACATACATGTATGATATCTTCATATGCTTTAGCATGTCATGGGGGTCGCACGTAATGCTGGTCACGGATCACATCTAGTGCCCCGTTTTATCTCTGTTGTACGGCGTTGCATAATAATAGTTTTTGTATCGTTATAAAACAAATAAATACTGTTATAAATACTGGTAAAGTTTATAGTGTTGTTTTCAGATTGAATATGACAACCTTTAGCATTTATTAATATAGTCCCCGTGAATTGGAGACGTTAGCAGAACCTGCATTCCTCGAGTTAGCGAACTCCACCAGTGGGATTTGTTACGCGCCCAATTGTGACTGCATTCAGTAGTACTTTTAAACAGAAGCTCACGCTATAATGCGCACTCTGATAAAATGTGAAAGCAATGTCAGAGCCTGACTGATATGGCAATAAACACAGGGTACTGAACCCTGATTTCTTTTCAAGTTTATGTTCATTTACATCAAAATATAATGCATATTATTTTAGACAACTCTCATACCGTCTTCAATATTTTTTCTGTTATGCCATTCAAGGTTGATTTTTATTTTAATCAAAACACTGAAGATCATGCATGTTAATAGAGGGGATAAGGGGACTATCCCTCTAAGGTGCCGAGTCCCTCCACCCATGGGGCCGCAGACATGGGTGTCCAAGCGACTGGCGATCACCCCTTGGAGGAGGCCGAAGGCCTGCCACCGATTACCCGGTTATTCGCCTACCCCAGGACATCGGACCTCGATCATGTCTGCTGATAATCTATGACGAGGCACAAATTGTTTTTAGATACATACTTTTCAAAGCTAATTGGCAGTTTAAATACAATTCAACAGAAATATACATGAACGAATTGAGTTTTGTATGATAACAATATAGTAAAGTTTTGCAAAATCAATTTGATTTATTTTTACATGCTGCTTGTAAAAGTTTATACAGTTGTTAAATTAATTATTTTCACTATTAAAACGGCAAACAAAACTTTGCAGCAGGAAATCACAAAGCCAAAAGGCTGTATAAACCGAACTCTAAATTATACATTCAAAAGTTATACCGCTACATTATTTAGAATATTTAATTTAAAACAATCGTAGCAAAATCGTAATCGGTATTGTATCAACGATATATAGCAATCAACTTCTTTTAAATGCAGCAACATGATAAAATCTAAATTTGTTCTTCGTAAACAAATGGCATTTCATTAAAGCGACTGGAAATAATATATGGCACTGAGATTACTATAATTTTTAATTATTATCGATATTGTTAATAATTAGGATCTAATTCTTCATGAACCGTGATGGCGTCATATTTTGGATGGCCAACGTTTCTATTACGATCACAAGTTAAAAAGCAAAAGAAAAGTATAGGTAAGTTTAATGGTGTAATAATTCTTAAAACGACGGGTTTAACTTGGATATAGTAAATTTCTGTTGTTCCTTTCCTGCTGCGTGAGCTTTGAGTAATAAACTGAGCCACAATCTTTTCTTAATTTTTTACGGTTTGAAGAAGCCTTAAGCACGGGTTGAATAGGATATCGCATTTAATCTAAAAGGGCTTTCTAGAGGTTCAACTGTGTTATCTAGGCTGTATACACGGAATTTGGGCAAGTGGATGTCTCATCCGCTTGTGACTGGAGAGACGGCATTGTCTCCCTAATTTTATAATTTTTTGATACATTTCAAACCGAAATGAGGAACGTGTACTGCAGTGAAACGACCCACAATGTCATGTAACTCATTTTGAAAACGCGGCCTAAAGACTTAGCGCGTCGTCATATCCATGTGAAGCTTACGTATGGAACTACAACTGCCGGCAACATTCTTTGCATTTTGAGTAGTTTTAATGCAGTAAATATTTGCCCTTATGAGATATAATAAACATAATCGCTTAACGATATGTTAGAGGAAAGAAAATTCAAAGACTTTGCTATTACATTAGTTCTAATTAATTTGGATTTGATAAACAGTGTATTTTTAGGGCAAATTCAAGTCTGTGTTGTCTCACAGACATTAAACGATTGAACTATAGCAGCCAAAATTCTCTAGCAACGTGTTTCAGGTGGAATATATGACGCCTAAATACTATGATTTGGAACACTAATAATTAGCACGGTACTTGTGACTTTGAGTTCAAAAACTTATATTGCTGAATCTTTAGTGCTGGGTTCTTCAATCGCTAAATATTCAGTTTGAAAAAGTACATACGTGTTGCGCCCGCTCTCTTCGGGAATAAGAGTACCGAATGCGCCATGAAATAGAAGAGCAGCATGGTCCGACAACTACGGATACTAATCCTCAAATTTACAAAAGTTAACTTTTTCAGTGCAAGGTATTAAACCATTTAAAATTGCCTCGTGAACGCTGCTAATACCTTTTTATTGAAAAACATAATTTGTAAATATTTTTACACAATTTGTCAGGTATATTATAATAAGTCCAAAAATTGCAATATTTTGTAGACGAGCTATTGCCGTTTTTATATTGAATTGAGGATCTGCATAGAGATTCAAAAGTTATCAATGGCCGCAAATTTTGCTAACTTGCCCAAATCGGGTGATTTTAAATACGTTTAATGCTGAAAATATGCACGAATTTGACAGATTTATTATAATAAATTCAAAAATTACAATATATTGCAGACGAGCTATTCGCGTTTTTGTATCCACTTGGATATCTGCGTAGAGATTCAAAAGTTATTAATGGTGGCAAACTGTATGAGCTTTCACGAATCTGGTCATTTTCGATACGTTTTATGTCGAAAATATACACGAATTTTTCATATTTATTAAAATAAATTCAAAAATTCAAAATTGCAACATATTGTACGTAAAATATTGCCGTTGTTGTATCAACTTGGGTATCTGCCTAAAGATTCAAAAGTTATTATTGATGCCTGATTTTGCGAGCTAGCAGGAATCAGGTGATACGTTTAATTTTGAATATATGCACGACTTGATGCAGTATAAGTACAGAGAGACGACGCAAACGATGGGTGAAATATAATCGAAGAACAAGTCGCTCAAAGTAAGAAGCCAAAAATTAGAATAAAATATAATGCAATTGATTTCGCTTTACTACATTTCGTACTTTTTCGTACAGTTGATTTTAGACAACAATTTATTTTAAGATTACAAAATGTCATATCTTCTTCATCGTGAACAAGTGTACTCGTTATCTAAAGAAGAATTCTGAAATAGCGATAAATACTTTTTAATAACGTACAGTATACAAATAAAATCAAATACATCTATGTTTTCACTCCATTTAACCAAATTGGTCTGGCCATTTTTGACTCATAACATATCCGGAAATTTCTAAAATTTACTACAGGCGCTCGTAAGTAGCGATTAGATAGATTGTGTCGCGTTAGGCCGACAGTCGCGTTAGGCCGACAAAGTCAAATTTATAAGCTCTAACCGGCTGTTTTAAAGAGTCGCGTTTGGCCGACAGTCGCGTTAGGCCGACAAAGTCAAATTTATAAGATTGTGTCGCGTTAGGCCGACAGTCGCGTTAGGCCGACAAAGTCAAATTTAAGAACCTGTAACAGGCTACATTTAGCAAGTGGTGTTAGTGCTTATGCTTTGTTAGCAAGTGGTTTATGCTTAGTTACGGAACTTTTGTTTTCTAACTTAGTAAAACTAAATAACAGCTGATCGTAATGCTCGAGCTGACATCCGTAAAAGTGGAAAACGACCGCGGGAGGCGCACACAGATGGATTATTAGAAGTAGCACGGACATGCAGCTCCTCTTCGGAATCGCGACAACTAGCTGAACAATCATATCCGACTTTCAAGCGAGCAAGGTCAGCGTTATATCGTAATATGAATTCCAAATTTCCTATAATTTCGACCCTGAATGACATTCCAATGGAGCTTCAGCTTACATATCGCGGCCGCACATGTAACAATTCAGATGATCCGGCTGCTAGGGATCCTCGCTATGTCAAAAATGATGCCGAGATTGAAGCTGCGAAGGTATCTTTTACATTCCGAGTGAATGATCTCGAACGCTTCCGTGGTACTGACGCGTATGGCCAACTTATGGATCAAGAAATAATCTCATTCCTTGACTACGTACAGCACCGTCTTTAAAATAGGTAAGCCTATCTATACATGCATACGTAGTGTTATAATTTAAGTTGTCGGCCTAATGAGACTGTTTTAATGTTAAACACTTACAGTTGTTACTTTTAATTTGTCGGCCTAACGCGACTGTCGGTCTAACGAGACATGCATAACTAAAATTTTAGAAATTGTCGGCCTAACGCGACAGTACCATTAGATAAGCAGCCGTTGCTAGTTTTTTTATTTAAAATGTTTAGGTGCCCGCGTAACAATATAATTATTTACTTATATATCTTAGCTAGGTGCGGAAGTAATAATACAGATCGCCTTTTTCATATCAAGCCTACAATCTACATAATCGCTGAAATTCGCATAACTTAAAGATGGTGGTGTCGAAATAGACAATATTTTGTCAGTTTAGTGAAACTACTTCGACACATATGTTCTCAGTAAGTTTCTATTTCAGGAATAGTGAAATATATTTATAACCGTGATTGCCAACAAAACTGATAATTTTCAGCGACGATCCACAAAACTTTATGCTTGGCAACAAACGGTAGGAGCTTCATTTAGGGATCAAAACAATTGCGTTAGGTTATCTTTTCGAGATATTTTTGACTTTTTAAATTAAATTAAATTAAATTAAATTATCGTTTAATATAGAGCCTACCTACTTAATGTCATAATTGTGCGTCTTTGAAAACATATTAACGAGCATAATTATGGTATATTCGAAGAATCCACTCACCGTAGTGTAGGCTTTCTTAAGAATTTAGTAAACTCTTAGTCTAAAAATTCGGTATAGCTGAAATCCGCAAAACCAGTGTGCAGATGTTTAGCGTGTGATTCGCGTATGCACAGAACCGAAATTTGCCGGTATATCATCCCTTACGTTTGTATATTATATATTTACCGTTGGGTGTTTACCCTAGGTCTTTGTAGACATTATTTCGTCAATAAAACTATGATCCATTTTTGACCTTTACGGAAAAATTACCTATTATCATTGGCATTGTGATATAGCAGGGTGTGTTTTGAAATTGGCCATCAACGACTCGTAATTAGTCGAATATAAGAGCTACTAAACAACAGAAATTGCGTAGTTTTTAATTTTTTACTGAATAAGATTAATCATAAGGTAGATGCTTGCAAAGTAAGTAAACAAGGAAAAACCTGTGCTTTGGAGAATAATTGAGTGTAATTTTTCTGTTATTAAATATTACTTGGAAATAGTTGCGGCAGTTAAAATAAATATTTACAGTACATATGTGTTCTACGTTGAAATGTCCATGCAGTTGTGGACTTAGTAATGGTTCCGCCCTTTATAGCGGAATCATGCGGTCAAACTCTCTATTTTACATCCAAAATTACGTATATTTTGTATTTATCTTTTCATTGAATCGACCTATATGGCAGAAAATTTAACACGACCACTGTATGGTTCTAGACCAATTATTTCTCACAAAAACACGTAATAAATTGCAATAATTTTCGCGATTGTTGCTAATTAGCAATCAACTGACCATTACAGCCTTACTTAGACGACTATAGCTACATTTATAATTTAAGTGACACTTCTAGTGTTTCCTATTGAATCGGGTCAATCCCTAATTCATACCACCTGGCTAAATTATGCGATCACTTGCTACAAAGACGGATGCACTCGGTAATTGTTTACTAGGGATAATTTTGAGCGGATTGACTGGTATTTACTAAGGAATCCATATTAGTATTTAAAGTATTAAGCTACTAGCATGAAGGTGGTTGATGCTTCCCAAGTAATGTGGGGGTTATTAGTTTAAAAGTATCTAATGTGGATGTCATATTTTCATTCAAAAATCAGTAATTTGATTATGCCAACTGTTGCAATTCGGCTAGGTAATAGTTATGAGTTTCTATCTTAGAGTCGGCTAAATCAGTTCGGTACATTTGGTAATGCAAACCTGTTCGATCACAAAATATACTAATTGTATAGTCATATTTTTAACCGTGTTATTCGCTAAAATGTTGTCTCTGGGTCATTAGGCCGGGCACCGCGCAGTATTTTTTCTTGGCAGAGGTTCCATGTCGAACGAATAATGGGTTAAACCATTCAGCGTTATTCTATGGATTAATTAACGTCATAACATAAGTGATGGATTAAAGTTATTCGGCCTAGGCGCATCGTCACAACCAGAATTTCGGCGGAGACGCTTCCAAATATCATGAGGACCATTGGTAAACATATTTTCTGAGCCATGACTACAATATCCGGATGCTAGGCTCCAACTCTGTATGAGCCAGTGCTTTATACACTTTCACTACCCGTCTGAAAAGTTGTTTTACTTATTTCATTGCCAAGCCCAAATTCATGATTGTGTCCCGTTAGGAAGAATGTCGCGTTCGGCAGAAAGTAAAAACTAGAATTATTTTCAATACAGACACTGTGGGTCGCGTTAGGCAGAAAAAATAAAATTTAAAGCAAGATATCTATATTCGCGTTAGACAGATGAAACAACTAACTAAAACGGCACAGTAATGTACGCATTAATAATTTAAAGTGAGAACAACAATCATACCAAGCATACCAATTTGTATAAGAAACGCCAAATCTGGTGTACCTAAGAATTTTAGTGTACCTAAAACAATTCAAAAACATATTTAAAGACATGCCAGTTTCGGTCGATTTTGCTCGATCATTAAATTTTTTGCAATTGTTTTTATAAACAAATCAAGCTAAACTTGAATATATATGCTCTTCAGTCTTACGTACAAAAGTTGTTTATAATCATTGTTCTTTCGCTCGCCAAACATAAATTGTTGTTTCAGCAAGTTGTTTTCTGCTTTAGCTTAAGGGGTTTTCACTCTGGAAAAATCTACCCTAAAATATACATCTGATAGAACTTATTATCCAGGCTCGATTTAAGTTGTTCAAACGTTATGAAGTTACCAGGTAATTTTAAGTGCAGTGGTAATTTTCATATATTACATAATAGATTTTATTGTAACATTTTTAATGAAACTTACGTACTTTATTACTTTATATATAGTTTATTATTTTGGTATTTTGTTTCGCTGTCACCAAGAGTGCGTAAGGCAATGCTGTGGCACATCTTTGTGCTTTAAAGTTAGTCCTTTATAACATGTCACGGCGTTTATCGCATCACCTTCTACATTTGCAAGGCCAGAGCACATTCATCCCATGTTTTGTGTGAAGCATATCGTTCGTTCCTCTAGTTCCTTTGTGGGAGAAGTAGGTTAGATAACTGAGATCAAATCAGCTTTCTCTGTACAAAACTGGAAATACGACATAGTCCCACAAAACGGTGAGCATACGCTTTTCCCCATCTGAACATGTTTTTAGGCCTCCGGATAAAAAGCACACGTGACATGAAACACAGGTAAAATTACATTTGTTTGAGAGGAATGTCATACTGTTTCCGATAGTAACTGCTGTTTCGACAAACTCTAGGTTTATTGTTCGCAGCGAAGCAAGCGTTCTTGTTGTCGTCAGGGGGTGGGGGAGGGTAAAATCGGCATCGTCTGTCCGCCCGTCGAGCTCCTCAATAACAACTGGGCCGATATAATTTTTTTGTTTGACAGGCCTAATATCCTTCAGGTCTAAGAGATATATAGTTTTTGTCAAAATTTGTTTCAGTTAATTAAAATTAATTAATTAGTTAAGCGTGTTAGCTTATTTCTAGCATTTTTAAACAAAAATTGCTTATTTTTCAATTAATAATTAGTCTAAAGCTACTAATACATCTCGCCGCTCTCAGTACGAATCTGAAGTTTATTAATATCGAGGTTATTAAAAACATGTTAATTAGTTGGTTAATTAGCGAAATACTAAATTTTTGAAATTTTTGAAAGCGCTTAGAAATAAAAAAATTGGCACACGGGGATTTTCGATGTCGCTGCTCTCCAAACCTTGGCCGTTTATGCTAATTAGTTAATTAGCTAATTAATAATTTTATACACATTTTAAAATCATCCCAAAATTGCTGATTTTATGTGCTCGGAGGCTTTTGAATTCTCTGATCATGAATATGTGACTTTTAAAGGTGAAAAAATTATTATGTATGCTAATTAGATATGGTGATTCATCATGTATGCTTTTTATATGGTGGATTTGACATTAATTGTCTAAAACGTGATACTTATTATAAATCGATAAAATTTTTAGCTGAAATACATGTATAAATAAATAAGGAAAAAATGCATTGCCTATTCCTCTACTCACTTTTTGTAATTTAGTAGGTTTATTAGTTTTATGCTATAAAAGAAGGAGACTGGGCATATACTATTTTCTATATGGACTTTAGAGTGTTCACGCTGTGCACACATAAGGTTTTCCGGGCATCCAAGCTAAGGTATTTTGTACGGATTCTTCAATTTAAACTCTATCGCAGCGAGAAACATTGTTTTACGGTTGAAATATCCAAATTTTTTCTATCGGACTAACAGTATTGCATTCTGAACAACAGCAAAATTAATTTTCTACTTGTTAAAAGGTTTGTATACTTCGGCAACTATCGAAAAAGCGATCGCTAACCTCTATAGCCGGTTGATCTGCATCAGCTGACAATTACAGGTTAATCTACAATTTACCTCTGGACACATTCCACGGCAGATAAAATTATGATCAACGCCGATGTCATTGGACGACATCTTCACAACTGCGTTACAAAAAATATGCCATGTCTTGGAATGCTGCCTTTTCAAAACTGTAGAATTAAGCTTGGCAACCTGTGTATAATGAGTAAAGAAATTTTATATGCACCACGCGTAAGCGCAGAGAACTTTCAGGTATATTTGTTGTAAATAAACTGAATCCATTTTCACAATGCTACAAGTTTTTATTGTCACGAGCAGGTATTACTATCATGATCAGTGTACAAAGAAAAATATTTTCTGGAAACAAAAGGCAGTGGTGTTTATCAACCAATGTAGCCAATTTTGTACAGCTATTCACAGCTTGAATTGAGAACTTTACGTTCACAAAAACAATAGAAAATTTTGCATAGATATCAACTGAATATCACTGAGATGTATTACAAACGGTATACATAATGGCTGTAACCAGTTCCTTTAAAAAGAAACTTATATGTCACATAAGCTTCAGTATAAAATGTACCAACGATGCAGACACTTGCTTTCCTATTTGTAAGATTAATCAACGTAAAAGACTATGTTTAACTCCGGAGTACACGCTAACTTGCTGAATTTCCTTGCGTGGGAAGTTTGAAAGCCGTTTACTAAACGTAATTCAATATCTTTCGTACCCGTCCTCTGCAAAGAAGCCAATCGTCCAAGGCAAAATTGAATACTCGACAATAAAACGTTATTACTCAGTTGATCAACCGTGGGTCGGTTACGCTTAAAGCATTGCTCAATAGCATTAAGTAAGAGGATAGACTCAAAATATTTTAAAGTTGCCATAGGTATCATATGCCACGGGTTTCCTGAAATATGAAAGAAGGTCCGGTCGGTTGGTAGCTTTCAATTTTTGAAACACTTTTACAGATAGGTACGCACTGTTACAATTTATTGAGATAGAAATATTCCATATTGCACAATTATCACGGGTGTAAGGCCTACAGAGGTAGACTTGGATGATCTGTCACATTACCTGCCTTGATGCAAAACCAGTTTCGTAATAACATTTTCTTTATGCAACAATTACAGCTTTCTCCGGAAAAAGCGTCGTTCACAGAGAAATGTGTGCGCTTACTCGACATCGTCAGCATATACACACGTGTGTATGAAAACGATACATTCGATAGTATGTAACAACCTTCTTGAGTTGTTACGCAAATCGGGTTCTGTGTAACAACATTCGTACGTTGTTACGCATAAGCGCTTGTATGTAACGACATAATATTGTTACATACAAGCGCTAATGCGTAACAACATTCGTACGTTGTTACACATAAGCGCTTGTATGTATATTGCTGCTCCAAAATTTGAATCATATTACTACGTACCGAATTCATAGGTGTTGATAAGGGTTGTAGGGCGGGTTACCCAATAGGGGTCGGGTCCTCTCCTCAAGCGACTTTTACCCCTCTTCGCCTGAAAATTTTAACGAAAATTGGCTACAAATAGGGGAATTTTGAGTTTCTAAAAATTGCAGAATATTCCTCCCGGACGACCTCCCCCTACACTATCTATCCCCTAAGCCCACGGACCTTCGGCACCTATAATTGAATTGTTATCCTGCTTTACTAATACACCGCACGGTGAAGCTACATTTTTGATATGAATAGGAATGATAGTTGCATTTGCTAGGTACCTGGCCTATCGCTATTTTGGGAGTTAATTAAATGCCTTTCCACTGTTGGCGTAGTCGTCCCACCAAAATCGGTTGCATCAACTAGTTTCCTATAGTTTTAAGCACACTCTAATTCGGTCTTCACGTGCTCTGTTCCATGTTAACCGTGCAGCGAGGGTTATATGTAGTTATGCCACTTAAACTATTAAGTTTTTCTCATCGGGTCCTCAAATGTTAGTTGACTACGCACCTGACTATTGGCGCCCCTTCCGGTTTGATATTGGTGTCCCCTCCAGTTTGATATTGGAGCCCCCTCCAATTTGATAGTGATTTCCTTCTCCAGTTTGATATTATCGCCTTCTCCTGTTTGATATTGGCTCCCCCTCCAGTTTCATATTAGAGTCCCCTGTAGTTGTCCAATTACGACATTCTACCTACCTGCCCCCCCTTCCTCCAACTTGCTGCCTCCATTGGAAGCCAAACACTGACGTCCCCCGAGGTACTGGCTATCATACCCTGAGACCTCGGACTTTGAGTATGTTTGTTTAAGACTGCTTGTAACAACATCCCATTATTGTTAGAAAGCTGCAAAAGCTTGTACTTTCGAGCGTAACAACTTTAGCAATGTTGTTACATACAAGCGCTTATGCATAACAACGTACGAATGTTGTTACGCATAAGCGCTTGTATATAACAACATTAGCAATGTCGTTACATACAAGCACTTATGCGTAACAACGTAAGAATGTTGTTACGCAGAAACGCCTTTGCGTAACAACTCACGAAGGTTGTTACACACATTCGAATGTAATGTTTCAATACACACGTGTGTATATGCTGACCATGTCGAGTAAGTGCACACATTTCTCTATGAACGACACATAAGCTCATAAGTACTGTCCATAAATTGAACGCTGAGTCTGTCAATATGTATCACAGCTCAATGTACCGTTCATTTTTTGTACATGTTTACTTATTTGTGTATCAACTGAATGGTAACACTCTACCGTACGTTTATAACAGAAATTTTTAAAAAGATTCTGATTGCTTATTTATTGTTGCTGTCCGTACAAATCAGTAGCTGTGGAAAGGAAGTATAAGGACACTCAAGATTCACGCAGCAGCAACGGAGTAATTAACAATTGATATGGG
Organism: Trileptium ribeirensis; assembly: GCA_030248225.1. NCBI lineage: Eukaryota > Metazoa > Nematoda > Enoplea > Enoplida > Thoracostomopsidae > Trileptium > Trileptium ribeirensis. Next base: position 97,206 of record JASANE010003656.1, read on the forward strand.
CAATATAGCTTCTGTATTTAAGGTATATAATTTTATATATTGATTTCATAAACGCATTTATGTTAGTTAAATATATTTTTAATGTAACAATATAATATATTAAATAAGAACATAAGATATATCAACAATTTTTAAGTTGCTTATAGTTCCGTACATTTTTCTGCTGTTGTTATAAATCTATAACTGCAATATCTATCTGCTCTATGTTATCTAGATATGACAAACGTAGTAAATAACGAGTCAATGGCCGATTTGCTGCGTAAGTGTATATGTTCTCAACATAAACATACACACTTATAGAGGAAAGATAGATAGATTATCCCCTGATGCGTCGGGCTAGTGCCGAGCCCCTGACCTCCCTGCACTCCTCCAGGATGCGCCATAGTTGCCGACCACGTAGTCGGCGCCGAGGGTCCCTACCCCAACCCCCCCCCAACTTCTTCCACTCCCAAAGACCCGTCTACCCCACCTCCTGCCACACCTGAGATCGCTGGAAACCCCTGGGATCTCGGGCCTTGAACATGTATGTTATTAAAGCATGTACAACTGCTCTTAGAAAATTTATACCACTGAAGATTCGTATTGCATGCACTTTATGTACAAAATTTATGCTATTTTATTTGCACGGTGAAAGAGCATTTTCAAGAAACTAAGGCCATTTTGCAAGTATGCTAAATGTTCATTTTCCACAAAACTTACGCCAATTTACATACATGTTAATTTGTCCTATTTTACATTATCAAATGTATAAAACTTTTAATATACATCTATGAATGATTGCACATGTCTCTAGTCTTACAGACAGGGCATAATTTTGCTGTAACAAATATCACAATCCTGGAAATGTTCCACAGATTTCTTCAGTTATATATATATTTCATTTGATGTGTTTAAGGATTGATATATTCCAGTAATATACCGATAACTTTTGTTGCGAGTAGCTTTAAACAACGCCATTTTAAATTAAAATTACTACATCTTCTGTTATCGTCCATAATATAGTAGCTGTAACACCGGCTTAGCTCAAATCTTCACAGATACAGAAAATACAATGGTGCACTACAGGAATAGATGAGAATAACTTCATTGATACTACATACTAATTGAGTATGGCAAGATAAGGCAATTTGATGTGAAGTCGGCATGCTTAGTGAGCGGTTTTTGCTTCAAATTTTGGCAAAGCATGCACCTGTAGTCTTCGTAATTCTTGTATTGATACATATTGTCCTAACAGTATCTAATCTTAGAAGTACCGTTTTATAATATCTTAATGTCCGAAATTAGTGTAAATTCTTCAATGATTTCAGACTTGAAAATTACGCATTTATATTATCCCCACGTGCTTATTGTGTAAACGTAACATATATTGCAGACGTACAGTAATGTCTTTATTGATCTACAGATTTTAGCTACTGTATGAGAGCGCCAAAGCATTTCTTACGTCAAAGTTAGACTAAATATTGGTATGGCTTCTCAATCTATGCAATAATATGACGATTTGATTTTAGGCTTGAAGAACATACGTCTTTACATCCGTTAGCGAGTCTTGTCTACTTTGTTGCTCTGAAACCAATTATTGTTTCCAGTTTGAACTGGTTATTCGATAAAAGTGACGTTTATAAATACAACTGTCTCAGGGATTAGTGCTTCAAATGATGCTGAGAGATATTAGAGTATTTCAAAAGTAGCATTACAGGTTTTTCGCCAAATAATTCTATTCAGTAACTCACGGTAAATAGGCCTCGTATGGCTGTGTATCTATTCCCAGTGCGTATCTTTTGTTTTAATCATTGACAATATAGATTCTAAAAATGCAATTGTCTGCGTGAACCGTCTGTTTTTATTGTGTTCTAAACAGTATTCATGGCACACATAATGTGTCTTCTACTTTTCGTTTTATGGTCAGCGTAAATTTTAATTCAAAGTGATGTTGGACTTATTTATAGTATGAAATAATTTGGAAACAGAATTTCTCACTGAGTGAACATTCCTATCCAACGCATAATATCATAATATGCAATATTTACCTAGACGTTATAATAAAAATATATTTTGCCGTTCTTTAATTTTATTCTTGCCAATTGAACATGTAGTTGGGTTTGCCGCTGACAAGAGTGGCGGGCGTTGTATACGGCTATCTTGGTTTCCTTTAGTGATTTCAGTCAGAAAAACTAATTTGAGAAAAGCACAGATGTCTGGAAATTTTAGCATCTGTCACAAACCGCAGCTGAGTGACTTCATTAGCAATTAGTTTAACACTTTTATAACCTTGTAAGTGTAATGTATAGGACAACTGCATCCGTACTGAAGTTCTACTGTTTCTTTAGCTGCAACGTCAACTCTATGCGAACTATTCTATTTTATCAAGGATCCCATCAAGGGATCCAGTTACACTTTCGATTTCGCAACCTAATGGTACAATAGCACAGTTCAAACGCTAAGCGACGCCACAGCAAGAGCTTCAAGCTTGACGTGTTGTGGCAATTTGTTATATTTTAGAAAAATACGCAACCGACGATGTTGAACGACTTATACTGCGACGTGTTCGACCTCAGAGTATTTACAAAATAATGTCTCAAACGCATTTCACCAAAAAGGAAGTTCAAATGTTGTATCGTGGATTTAAAGAGGTAAGCTATTGTTCTGTGCTACATAATTTATTTTATATTTGGCTGGGTTTCGTTGAGAACAAAAAACATGTGCGTAAACTGCACTTTGTAAAGCTCACAAAATGAACAGTTGGCATAATTTCAGCTCTACAATAGTCAGGATATGGTGTATGGCTTAAATCTATTTCATATAGTTACAGAAATGATTTTTAATACTATGTAAACATTATCTATTTGATAAGATATGTGTAAGATCCGTATGTGTTCAAGGTATATCAAGAGTGTATAAGGGAAGAGTGTGGCGATTTCCTGCACAGTAATGTCAACCCATGTTGGATGATACCAGTGTTTTCGGCCTCGGACCTCCTCCCATTTTGTGGGAGTCGATTGGACTGGCAACAGTGTTTTACTAACCTCATTAAATCGGGGTGATTCTGACCTAACCCACCATGAAATGCGGGAGTGGCGGATCTGTGTATGATGACCCGTCTCAGAAATGAGGAGTAAAGCGAAAAAACACTAGTGTCATTCAACACGGGTTTACGTTAGATTGCAGGGAGGTATCATACTCTTCCCTTATGTGCTCTTGTTCATATTAACTAGTTAAAACCATTTTTTTTTGACATAAAATAGGTAAATTCTTTAAACACAAGCACTTAAAGTCAAACTCTTCGTGAAAAATCTTACATATTTTAATAAATTTTCTCCCGCATAATATACAGTGAAATAGTGATCTTGAGGTGATTTCCTTTGCGGGTGCTAGATGGGTGGAAGGACTAGATTGGAACAGTATAAGTGGATATCGACTTCAAATACGAGATATATAGCTTAGTGTTTTCCCCGTAGTGTGCTGGGGCAAAGTAACCGTGAGGGTCGTTACGTTATAACGTTAGAAAAAAGAACAACTTAGAGCGGGGTTCGAGGGATGCATCCCCCCGACATAGGTTGGTGTATGTCTCATATAAGAACCTTAGCTTAGGCTAAGACTAAAGCTTAGGCTTAGTCTATCGAGAACGGCATGGCGCGCATTTGATTTCCGCCCCTCAGGGTTAGTTGGGTCGTGTTCTGTTAACACGCCCTCTTAATCACAATTCCTGTTTAGCTCTGGTACGGTATAAACACGGACATAACAAGCTTCCGTGATTCAATTCACTTAAGAAAACAAGACTCATACTCTGAGTTAATATTCATACAAAGCTTACTTTATACAGTCAGGCGCGACAGACGTGGGCTTCTTCGATGACCACGAAATCAAACAGTTGTAGCATAGAGTGTGAGGTGTAATTATTTTACAATCGGTAACATTATCGTTCAATTTCTGCTAGTAGCCGGTTTTGCTAATGTGAGAAATGGTGCAAGATGTGCCGACAAAATGGTTGGGGGCGCCAAATCCGATCGACTTCTATTTCCCAAGATTTGAAACCAGTCAATTTGAATCGACTAGCTCAGAGAAAAAGTAGCTTTGAATCCGTCTATTACGAACGTGTTTGGCCCAAATTAATTCGGCGCCAAAAATGCCCTTTAAATAGGGTTCATGGTAAAATGATGAATATGGTTACCAAAGATGGAACTGGGTCACTAGTTTTCCGAGACACCGGCTCATTTCGGGTCACATATGTGGCCCGAAATTGATTCAGAAGCCGAAAACACTTTACCTTGCACTCCAACATAACAGAACAGCGTATAAACACATTGGCAACACAAGTGCACGCAAACCTAGCTCTGCGACGACATTGCTCGCGAAGACGACTAATTCTAAAAATCGCAATAAGAAGCCATCCAGAAGGACGGAAGATTTGTTGAAGGGCGTTGGGCTGTTTGTTTGGCACGTTCATGTGATGCATCCCGTAAACAGTATTTAAAGCCTTGGTGGCAGTATCCGTTCCTTTTTATAAGAGGTGAGTATTCAGGCTCTAGGCTCGACACTCATATGTTGCAAAGCCAAGCCGATTCTGTCATGCTGTCTGAAGAGCTGACCCAGGTAGAGCCAAAGATCTATCCAATAAAGTCAAGCCTACTGTGTATGAGAAAGCTGGGTCGGTTCAAAAAACTTCTAAAAGCAGCCATAGATAGTTAGTTTGTTGGTTTGCATAATAAGTTTGCTCTAATATATATTAATGAATCATCACAGACTTTTATTATTATTAGCACTTGAAGAACCTAGTAGAGCCTGGCTCTTCATCGCCAAAGCCAAGTGTAGCCGGACGTGATTCAGGAGGAACCGTGCCGATTCAGAGCTTGAAAATCTGACCCTTTCTCAATTCTAATTTTTACACTCGTTGCAGGCTGCTTGCCTGCAGTTAGCGTGCAAACGATTTCAAAAGATAGCAAAACGACTTCCAAGAAACAACGAAATGGCTTACATCTTTTTTGAACACCTACTTTTATCTGTGACTATAGTCTCTGACTAAAGTGCTACCAACAACGTAATTGTTAGTCGTCTGTATTAGCTGTCTGCCAAGCAGATATTCAACGTTTCCCAAGAACGTTTTTTTACAAATTCGCTAATTATACATAAGTTGCTATGAAAAATGCCCTTGTAATCGAGGTTACTGCCATAACCGGGTTGCCTGGTCGCTACCGTGTTCGAGTCACCGGGTCCTTCGGTCACTGCCATGACCGGATCAGCAGGTCACCGGGTCATAAAATGGTGAC
>JASANE010003657.1:0-24133 GCA_030248225.1 Trileptium ribeirensis
GCTAATGTTGCATTCATTGTGGGCTGCACCGCGGAATCGACCACAAACATGACAGTGGTCTCTGACACGATCGTAAAGTAGTTGTTTGCCACAAATGAAGCAGTCTTTCATGTAGTTGTACTGAAACCAATCGTCTTTAGTCATCTGCAGCGGTATTTGATTATTGACGCGCTCTTGGTACTTGTTACCCAATTCAATTACATTGAGTAAAAAGTTTTTGACGCAGTCTTTACCGCGATATACCACGGCTTTCCCCATTTCTTTTGCATCCTCTCCACAGCATTGAAAAATATAAATGATCCCATATCCACACACTTGATGTTTTTGATAAGCTTCAGTGTATGAAGTTGATGGACATGGTTGACAAGAATCGATGGGGAGAAGTAGCGTTTCAAAATCAGCGTAGATGGTGTATGGAGCTCGAAGCATTTTATGGGTGTTTCGAAATTGAAGTATATCGTCTTTGGGGAACGTTATTCGAGTATATTCGTTGTTTTTACACATTTCTGTATGGAGCTGCAGCTTCGCTTGTGAATATTGAGGAAGAAGACATCGTTGACAGAAAAATAACTTGTGTTGTTTTCCTCGTTGAGTGTGGAGTAATCGATCCAAATCCTTGATCCAGCAATAATGACCTTTATAGAGAAGCAGATTAACCACTCGTTCATAGGGTCCCTCGTATATACGAAGAGGTATTAGTTTGCCTTCGTCATAAGATATCACGCTGACACCAATAGTGTTTAGTTTCTCAAATTTGCAGATGTCACTGACATGAATAGGGAGTTGATACCGTCGAATTTTAGATTATCGACATAAGGTTCATATTTGGATTGTCGTTGAGGATCCTTATCCGTAGGGAAAATGGCAGACAATATTGCCCATTGGAAACATTTGTTGTCTGTATTTTGAACATTGACGACAGCCTTTTTAGATTGAATTGTTTTTGGCAGAGGCTTGTGGCCCCTCGTAATCCAACGTATCGAGCCAAGTGGAAATCAAGGTGTTCCACTTGTTTGACAATCCAGCCAGATCCAAGTTGAACAAAAGTGTCAATGTTCTTTAAAATATCGTCAAAGATCATTGAAGTATGTTGATTGACGGTTGAAAAATTGAGAATTCGTGTAGTTTGCCAGAGAATGTTGCACTGATTGTTGTATCTGAATCCGATATCTTTCTCAAACGTAACCTACATGCCAACGTATGCCTTGAGTCCATTCCATGTAGACAGTCGTTCCTTGATCGCATCCTCCAGCTGACGCCTGCTGTGATTGAGGAATACAGCAGGGTCCACTACAGGACGACGTGATGTAATTTGATAGCTCTCCAAAAAACCACGAAGTGGTCTCAAAAGCACCGAGAGCATAAAACCAAGCTGTTCAGAAATTAAAGCCATATCAAACTGATTACAAATTTAAAGTACATTAGCTTTTATACCCTTTTCATGTATCCTCTGCTGACGCTGATTGGTTGAATTTTTGGAATTGTGCCAATGGAAGCGATAAACATAAAATGGTTTAGTGCAGTGTATTTTGATAGTAATTCTTACAAAAACATCGTAATATTACTACTATAATATTTTTTATTATCTTATAACAGCATATTGTTAAAAGATGAAAATTTTAAACTGTATGAAGTTTAGATAAAAACAACAATACTACAACAATATTCATACGAGTAACAATGTTTTTTTTATTATTACATCCCATTGCAGAATTATTTGGTTAGCCTTATGTACCAGTATGCAATCCAACAATATTCTTCGCACATTTGCTGCGTTTCACGTTCGGTACAAAGACTACGTTGCAGCGTTTTTATAAAAATACCTAGTATGTATTTACTGTATACATGTAAGTTATTGTATATACAGGGTATTAGTGATCTATGCTAGATATATAGAATCTACGTATATGGTGGGTGTTACGTATATATGTGTATGTATATATTATATAATGCGTGAGCGGAGGGGGATTATTATTACGTATACATGTATATGTGTCTATTATATAAGGGTCATTAATCATATTTGACAGGTAATTAATCATTTTTGACAGGTCACGTGACACATGGTCATTAATCATTATTTCTCCTAAAAATTTGACAGGTCATTAATCAAGTGCGCCAGAACCGGCCTTTTTCCTACTACTCTCTATCTTATCTAAATTTTGCCACATGAAAGTTTAATGTGATTTTTTATATTAGAAATCGTACCCTGGAATTGCTTCGTCGAAATCCTTTATCGAACGGTTCACTATTTTCCTATACCGAAATTTTTGCTTCCTATTATATTCGGATTATCACTTATCCTAAAATCCTTATTTTACTGATTGTCGCTTGGAAACGGAACATTACAGTTATTTTATTCAATTTTAGCCTATTGGTGATCTACATACAGGACAAAATGTATATTGAGATATAGCAAAGAAGATCACTGAACAACACTTTTATTAATTAATAATCATATAATAAGGGCAACATGTTCAAGGGTGTTGGGCCACAATTTACGAGGCGGACACGTGAAGTCCATCCCTTTTCGTGTCACTTTGCGATGGGCCCCACAAAAACTCCCAATTCTAAACCGTCCCTCGCCAAACCCATGCCTTAAATTCGGTTTCGCCTGTAACAATTTCAGTCAGTAGAGCAAATTATTTCACGCTTCCGCAAGGACAAAGAACGAATACGATGCCGCCAACTGTCTCGTTGCTCTTTACCCGCAAAGGTGCCTTAAACTGTATCTTACTCAGAAAGTTAATGCTGTGTTTTACGTGACCATCGGACTCACCTGCACACGAAGATTGACATGAGGTCGCGACATCGCAGGTTATGTTCCCACCCTATCGTCAAAATCTTCCGTTGACAAGACACAATTGAGAGCTAGATGAGCGAATTGTTCGATGGCTAAAGCCGCGTCCCCTCTCACTTAAAACACTGACGTGGCTCCCTACTGTCGCTGTACGACGCGAAAGCACGCGTCTATGCTTTTGTGCACAGAAGTCCACAGGTCACAAGGAAATAAACCCGAAATTATGTGGTCGCAACTTCATTTTAAAGTATTGACTTTCCCCTGAATCGGATCGCAGCTGACTCCATCTCCTATTGAAAACCGAACCAAGTCGTTCAACAATTTGGGGTCTGTTAGTAGGCTTTGCGTAATGATAGTCGACGCGAGATTACCACATCGCTGCTTACTCTTTTATTGTTTCAAAAGTCGCTCCCGCTAAAACTTGCCTGGGAACTCGCAGAAGCAAAATTAGTTGGGTCATAATGCGTCACCCTGCTTTCGGAACGGCAACGCCTGTTCACGTAAGAGTAATTATGTACAGAATGTGGGCGAAGCTCCCTACTGTTGGGACACATCGTGAGACCACCCGTCGAGGCATTTAAACGCCTGTTCTCAGTAAATGGTAAAATCTCACGAGGGTATTATCTTGAATTTCGATGGAAGTTTCAGCGGCAGGCTTGTCATGGAAATGGAAATTTCCATTTTATTTCCACGGAAATGCAAATGGAAATGATTCGGAATTTCGTGGAAATTTCCATCTCCATCTGGAATTTTTTTGGGGAACAAAATGATATTATTATGGCAATACTGGTAAACACCATACGCAATGCAGTGGAAAAACTGCCTATGCCAATACTTTCGTGTGGCTACGTATATAATTAATTGGATGAATACTAATTTTCGTTGGTCCACGGTGAACATAGTTCACTGTTGAACATCCGCTGTTCAAATTCATATTTAGCAGCATTCAGTCCAACATCCCCATCACCGTAGGGGACACACCCGTTAGCCAGGATTTACCAGTCACGAGTCTTAGCGTCTGTTGCCAGATACGAACGGTTCTCTGGTTTCCAAGCAGGTTTTGTGGAAATGAATATGAACAAGTCTCCAGCAAGTACATCGCTGTTGCCAGATTCGAACAGTTCTCTGGTCAGCAAACATAGTTTGGTGAAATTATGAATACTACCAGTCTTCAGCCATCACATTACCACTGCCCGATACTAACAGTTACTTAAACTGCGGCTAAAACAGGACACTTAATGAGATTGTAATTATATGAAGAATTTAGAATGTTCGTGGAAATGATTGGAGATTTTTTAAAGTTCGTAGAAATTTTAATGGAAATGAAATTTCCACCGAAATAGTTATGGAAATGGGATGGAAATGGAAATGCAAAATTCATTACCATGACAAGCCTGTTCAGCTGTGGTTATTCCTTGTGTGTTAGAAATTGACTGTTTGACATAGTTTGCTAATGGCCCTTCCGTTCCTATCTTCTCTTAACACCACACTACCCTATCGGACGTGTACGTAATTATACATCTTTTGCCCAAGTCCACACCCGAGCAAAATTTTTGCAAAAACAGTGCAGAACTGGCAAAAATTAGGCAAAAATTGACGTAAAATTGGCCAATAACGAGGGAGCCACGGGGTCAGGTCGTCAAGTATTTGTCACTACCTTTCCCTCGTCGACCTCCTTCTCCCAGAGGTCCTCTACCTCGTGACACGACCTCCAGCACCGCTGACCCCGGCTCCCCACCCCTGAAACCTCGGACCGTCAGCATGTATGGCCCACGTAAGATTTACGACTGCACTGTACAGCGACGCAAAGGTAGGTCGATAAAACGAGTGTCAGTACCGCATGGATAGATGCTCATTTCGGACGTGAAATACTCAAAATGGCTTTTTAAGTAAGGTCACGATATACGTTGGTCTGCAAAATGGATACGTAGTAAAAGAACTCTAACCTTTCCATCGTTTGTTTTGGTCAAGTTCGCAAGAGGTTGCAAAATACCATTCGGATACATGCAGTATTCAAAATCCAGCCATAGATTCATCTTCGGAACACAATGAAAACGTGCGTTCGATGGCCACTGATGTAGATGGTTCTAACTTATGCGCTATGCCCAAATATAACCTAAGGACTTGAAAATAAACATTCTAATTATTTTTCTCTTATCCCTAGAGTAGTAATAGGGGGCAATTGGTACAGCGATCCACTGTGGATCAAGCTACAGTAATCCCTCATATTTTACGCTATGGTCAAGGAGCAAACCCTCAGGGCATAGTGGTGTGTTCGATATTTTAACACACCCGTAAGGGCATGATAGTGTTTTCGACATTTTAACACATCTGTAAGGGAGTAGTAGTGTTTTCGATATTTTAACACACCCGTAAGGGCATGATAGTATTTTCGACATTTTAACACACCCGTAACGGTGTAATAGTGTTTTCGACATTTTAACACATCTGTAAGGGCGTTGTGAAATTTAACGAAAATTTTGTTTACCAAAAAAAAATATAAAAAAACACCGCTGCTGATACGTTGTTGAACTGTATGTTGTTAATAAGAATTCTTATTCTTCTTCCTGTGCAACCTTTTTTGTTTCAATTTCAAATATAAATCAGAATTATTCAGTCAAGAGAACGAATTTTAAGCAAAATCGACACTCCCCGGCCACAAGTGATAATCCACCCATTCAACGACCAGTCCAATTATATGGCCGTTTTCGTGAAGACCCATCACCACAGTAACCATAATTGTTTGCGCCCTGATGTGATGGTGCATTTCGCCGCCCACCCCGAGAATTCGAAGATGATGACACAACGCTTCGAACCACTGTAGCTGATGTAGACGGCTCGTCGTCATTTGCATTTGAAGTTTTGAACACCGACTTCAGTACACTCTTCGGTTCGTCGGACAGAGAATACGAAATAAATTTGAGACCGTCCAGATAAGAACACCATATTTCCCAAAGCTTTCGCAGCCCATTGTGGTTGACATGAATCTCCTTTTCCCTGGCCTCTATCCCCCTTTTTTGACGCACTTGAAAATAATCCATGTTGATGCGACCATTGGGAAACAAAAATGGATTGGACAAATCACTCCATTTGACGCATAAAACTGACGTACCCTGCAGCTGTTGCTCAACTAACGAACCTAATTCTGCGTTTCGAGGGTTACTAGGATGGTCGAAAGAGCAACAGAGCAGCACTGACGGCTTATCACGTTGCGATGCTTCTTGTATAAGCAACGATCGGAGTTGCCTCCACTCGAACTCTCGTTGGGCAGGGCTGTACGACCTTTTTATAGCACAATTCGTTCCCACATATATTACCACCCACCTGTATTTCGACAAGTCAAATCGACCGGATTTAATGACGTTGGCTATGTCCCCAAATCGACCGCCGCTAACAGGCACGACGTCACCCCCGGTGAAGTTTTTGAAGAATCGCGTTTGACTGTCGCTGATAACCAGCACCGACTTTTGTTGAACCGGATGGAAGAACACGAAATTAGAAAGAATATCATGGAATAGAGGATTTTCCATCGCCCGATCGCCCAAGATAATATCACTCACAGCCTTGAGATTAGCCGCGTGGACGTTGAACCCTTGCGGAGATGACTTCCAGTGACCGTACCGAAACCCTGACGTCATGAGAAGATCATGAGCTGCCGTATAGACACGAAATTCGACATCTCGCGGATCAGCCGCCTTTTGTAGCTCACTTTCCAGGAATTCGCAGAACGGATTTCCCGGTGATTCGATCTGATGAGTCATTATCGTCAGATAGATGTCTTGAGTATGACGAATAAAGTTGATATTTGGGTATGGTACCAATTTTTCTGCATATGGACGAATCGCTTCCGGATGCCACCGATATCGAGGATCTGATAAAAGTTCGGCAGCTGCTGCTGGATGACCGTGGTGTTGGAGGAACAAATAGTAGTAAATTTGACGAAGTGAAGTAAACCCGACGACGTCTTCCCAACGTAGGCCTTGGTTGAAGCAATGATTGAGTGACAGTGGGTGATTGGCTACCACCTCGACAACGTGCATAGTCTTTGCTAAAGAAAATAATTAGTGTAGATATGACACAGCAGCACTAACTGCAGATGTACATAGCCTACAGACGCGACATGTTGCGGCGCATGTTTTATACAAAAAACTAATTTTTAAAGAATAGAAAAAGAAAAATTAACGTAAAAATTTTATTAATTCAGAGTTGTGTAGTAATGCAACACAGCAGCACACTCTGCAAATGTCAATACTATACACAACTAATAAGCAAATATGCGTTATATTACAAAAATATAATTTTTACAGATGTTTGACCTCTTTTTTTTGAAATTACGAGTAAACATAATAAAAAGAGTGAACAAAGTGCCACATAACACAGTCGCTCACACCTTTTCATACACACAAAACAATGCATTTAACAATAAAAAAATAATCTAAAACTACTGAATTACAAAAATGAATTAAATTTGTTTCGCGATGCGTTCGCGAGCGGTTATGGCTGCCGCTCTACGAGGTGCTCGTGAGTTTTGAACACCTATATCAATTTCCAACGCGGATTGCTGAGATTTAGATGTTACTACACTGTGTTTATCATTCTGCGAGAGTGCGTTGTCGACGCTGCCTTCGATCGGAAACAATAATTTAAGTGGTCTTTGTAATGTATTACCACTAGGCAACTTAACAGCAGCCGATCGAATGAGTCCATCCGCAGAAACGTTTAGTTTTGCTATTCTTCCTACTTTCCACGCTCCCCGGGGCAAGTGAGTTTTCACCAAAACCACATCCCCGACATTTGCTTGTATTTCACTTTGATTTCTATCCTTACTTTTCTTCCAACTTTCACGGAGACTCAGAAGATAGTGTTTTGACCACGTGTCCCAGAATTCACGAAGCAGGCTTTGACCCGCTTTCCAATGCTCGATCAGCAAGTCCATATTTTCACGATTTTCGAATTTTTGTAGATCGTTTCCCGAATCCGGGAACAGTTCTTTTGAGCGAAATAGGAAATGCGCTGGTGTCAACACTGCTTCCGCTGGGTCGTCTTCCTGATACAGCAGCGGCCTGCTGTTCAGAGTTGAGCCGATTTCGTAAATCAAGACTTGAAGTTCAGATGCGGTGAGAGTCCATGATCCAACACTCTTTTTCAGGGCATTCTTGACTAAGGCCACGAGGCGTTCGTAGAAGCCGCCCATCCAAGGAGCTCGCTCGACAATATATTTCCATGTGATACCTTGTTGGCTTGAGAAATCCTGGACCTCTGGATTTTCTGTAATCTCTTGAAACATCCAATTAAGAGCCTTGTCTGCAGCTTTGAATTGTTTCGCGTTGTCGCTGACAATTATGTTTGGTATACCATACAGAGCGACAAACTTTCGCAATGCGAGCATAAAATCCGTTACTGATAGAGTATCGACTACTTCTAGGTGAATAGCCCGGACAGTTGCGCACGTGAACAAGGCAATCCAAACCTTGACGGTTGCGTCAGCAGATTTACAGGTTTTGACGTATAAGGGACCCATATAATCCAAGCCCACACATGAGAAAGGGCGTTGAATTTTAGATCGAAATTCGGGTAATGGCGCCTCTTCCGGAACCCGATATGGACCGCCTGAATGACGCCTGCAAACCAAACAATCCCGAATGATCTTTTTCACAGTTGACCTGCCTCGACGGATCCAGTATTTTTGTCTCAACTCGGCGAGTGTTTGTTTGACACCGGAATGCATGACGATGACATGACACTCTTTCACCAGCAGTTCGGTGAACGATCCCTGCGAAGGCATGAGTATAGGATGTTTGGCAGACGCTGACAAACCCTGGGAAAATTGGAACCGTCCCCGACAGCGCAACAAACCGTTGTGATCTGTAAAAATACCCAGTTGGCTCTGGATATGTTTCCATTTTCCTCGCGGTTCCATTGTACACAGTTCGGACAATTGTTCGCGTTGTATCCATTTCAACCAAAAATCTCTAGCCTTTTGCATTTCTATCGCTGTGAGACATTTTGGATATGCAGTTCCAAATCGAAGAGCACTCACAAACCGCAAGACCCAGCACGTGACCCGAATCAATTTCGTCATTGATGAATATCTTTTCAAATCGAAAGCAGAATCGTTTACGTCGATGTCTGCGGTCAGTAGAAGGGTTTCGTTTAATTCATGTTGAACACCTTCTTTTTCAGTGCCGAGGTATGTTTGTTCACGTAGCTTGCAATTGTAGGCCTCTTCTGATTTCATCCAGACTGGGCCGTGCCACCACATTTTGTTCTGCATGAATTCTGTTGCTTGAGCACCACGGGTAGGTATATCTGCTGGATTTTCCGATGTTGGCACGTATCGGAAAGTAACCCCAGGTGATCTGCGTATCTCACGAAGCCTGTTTTCAACAAACGACGTCAAGACCTTCGTGCTGGAGATCCAATTCAGGACGCATTTGGAATCACTCCATATGTTCACGTTGCGTGGATTCAATGATAATTGTTCACAAACAAACCTAATCGCCCGCGTACCCAGAATTACAGCCATTAATTCAAGTTTCGGTATCGTCATCTGCTTGATAGGGCTAAGCCTGACCTTGGCGAACGTCAGCGAAGTTTCAATCATTCTTTGTTTGGTTGAACGGATATATACACAGGCTGCATACGCATGTTGTGATGCGTCACAAAAGCAGTTCACGTCAATCGCATCAGACTGTTTAAGTGACCACTGAAATTGCTTTCGAGGAATAGAACATGCAGACAGCTTTGCTAGATCAACCGCAATGTTGTTCCATTGGCTAGAGAGGCTGTCGGATAAAATATCGTCCCATCCGACCTTTTGACGCCAAAGCTCCTGCAGAAATATTTTTCCCTTTATCGTTACTGCAGAAAACCACCCACACGGGTCAAAAATCGAGGCCGCCGACTTCAAGACGTCTCTTTTCGTTACAAACTCCTTTGTTTCCCCGATTTTACATATGGGACCATAGAGGATGTCCTGTTGTGGATCCCATTTTATGCCCAAAACCATTGGAAAAGTACTTTTTCCCTTGTCTGGAGCGGGCAACTGTGAGACAAAATTCTGATCTGATGAATACCATTCTCGTAGGTTCATGGATATTGTGGAGAATAGACCTTTGGCTTCCTTGTAGAACTGCATGGCTTCGTTGCCATTCTCTACACTCGCCAAAACATTATCCACGTAAGTGTTTTGCTTTATTCGCTGCGCAGTTTCTGTGCCCACACGATTTAGGTGATGAATGATCGAGGCTGCTAGGAGGAATGGACTTGCTTTCACTCCAAAAGGTACACGGGCATATCTAAATATTTTCAAGTTTTCGTTTGTTGGCGCGTTCATCACGTTTTTTAACCAGATGAACCGTGTACAATCACGGTGTTCGGGCTGAAGCTGAACTTGCAAAAAAGCCTTTTCTACATCACTAGTTATCAAAACTGCGCCCACACGTGCTCTTAGAATCAAGCCACACAAATCGTTCAGAAACACAGGTCCACGATACATTGACTCGTTGAGGCTCAATGCGTTTGCGTTGTCCTTGGCTGATGCATCAAACACGACACGAACCTTTGTAGTTTCTTTTGTAGGTGTTACCACAGCATGGTGAGGCATGTAAGATACGACACCATCTGGAGTCTCGGGCGCTGGTTCGATGATGCCCTTTGTTAGCTGATCGTCGAAAACGCCTCGATATTTCTCGAGCAATTCAGGGTTTGCCCGAAGCTTCCGCTGAACGCTTTTTAGCCGACGAAGCGACAACTCGTAGTTTTCCGCAATCTCCGGAACCTCTGACTTGAAAGGCCATTGAACCTCGTATCGAGAACCAACGACTTGAACTGTGCGATTGAAATGGTCCAACGCGACATCGTCGTCCTTTGCACCGGGATCGTCAGAGATTCCAATATTTTCCAGCCCCCACATCCATTCAAGATCTTTAGACTGGTGTTTGTCCCACCCCGCGTCAATAGTTAACATTTGATGATCTTCAATGTAGCTTTTAAACTTGCAGCTCGGTTCTGTTAAATAGCCCGTTAAGATCTTTCCCAAAGACGTTTGTTTCACAACTAGACCGTTGGGACATTTCCACTGGTCCATTTGTACGATATCATAGTAATGATCTAAGCCAATCAAAATATCTATTTCCGCTGCAAGTGGATGATCCACGACGACTTCAGCCAGTTCAGATGACGACGCAACATCCCTGATGCTGTTCAGTTCAATAGGTACAAGCCGAATAGGGGTTGAAACTTGTGACACTTCACTGAAAAATAAGCTCAATGACGATCCATCTCTTAGTTTTAGTATAATATTCACTTTTGTGTACGATTTCGAGTACGCTTGCGTGTCGCCAAATCGACTGAGGAGTGTTGATGATTTTCCAACTTTGCGGGCTCCGATTTCTTCAACCAGTTTAGACCTCACGAACGACAATGTACTGCCCGAATCGAACACAATGCGTGCTCTAGCAGTTCCTTTTTGCCCCGAAACTACGGCAATTGCAGACTCCATGACCGCGGTTCCTTTGGTCGCCGTCGCCCCTTGCGCGATGAACGTTTGATCAGCATGAGTCGACGAGACTTCTTCAGACCCACTCTGGGTTTCATCGACTTCACCTTCATGTGGATGCCCTTGAGTTAGGTTTGTTTTCTCTTGGGCGTCGTTGCTACCACCGCCAAACTGCTTGTAGCACAAACTGCTGTTGTGGTTTTTCTTTTGACAGTAGAAACACGATTTAGTATTCTTGCAGTCTGTCACTCTGTGGCCTTTGCCGAGACACCGGAAGCAACGGTCGGTGATACGTTTCGCACGATCCTTTGCCGACGGATATTTCGTACATTCCCAATTGCGATGATTATCCCCGCAAAAAACACAACCACTGTTGCTTGACACTTGGCTTACCTTTGATTTTCCACTCACCACCAACGTGGTTCCAGTTTTGAATTTTGGTTTCCTGGTTCTTTCGGATTTTTCAGGACCCTCACTGTCACCTGTATGCTGACCAGCACCAGAAGCGAACGAACGATCACTTTTTGTTCGAACATCAATCTCATCCTTTAGGTGTTCGCGGAGAGCTGATAATGTCCACTTCCTAGAACCATTCCGGCGATGCAGCTCCATTTTTACGAAGCGTGGAAATTTTGAGAGGAGGATTGGTGCAAACACTTGCCCGAAAGTGTCTTCGGACAGACCGAGAGCCGTGAGGCTACGTATATGTGCTTCACATTTGTCTCGAGTCTGAACGAGTTGAACCACTTCATGTGAAGCTTGTGGCAACTCGAGCAGAGCTTCGAAATGGGCAAATACCGCCACTTGCGTATCGCCGAAGCGATCCTTTAAAGCACTTTTAACTTCCTCATAATTTTTCTGCGTTAAAAAATACCCGTCCGCAACGCGCAGCGCGTCTCCTTTGAGAGACTGTTTCAGAATCTTAAATTTATCGATTACTGACAAATCGGAGCGGATATCGACGCTACAGCTAAAGTCATCCCAAAATTCTTCCCATCGGAGAGGATCCCCATCAAATTCGGTGAGTTGCAGCATCGGTGTTCTGATGCGACTTTGGATTTTGTTTTCCCCCTCTTTTTCACCCTGCGTTGGCGAAGCCGGGTTAGGGGGGTGAGCGAGCTTTGCCAGTTGAATTTGCAATTTTTGAATGTTTTCGTCCAATGACTCTTGGTATCGAAAACTTTGCTCCACCTCCTTTTCAATTTGACTCTCGTCACACAGATGCTCAAAAATAATCGCATCTTGGAAGTTCAAATCACTTTTGTAGCTTTCTAACTTCGCTACAGCTAACTGAGCTTCGCTCATATTAGTATCACAAATAATAGACAAAGTGTCACCAATATGCTTTATATAATTTGTTGTTGCAGTTCGAGCAACCTTTCGTTTAGCTTTCGCTATGACAAGCTGATTACTGGTCGGATATTGGCTAGACATTTCCGATTTTCCGACAGAATTTTCCATGGTTTTTTCAAACGTACAGTAACACTCTTACAGATACGTGAAAAAATCCAACATGTATTTAGCGGAATGCAAAATTTGTTTGGTGTTTCAGAACACACGTAAATATTACGAAAATTTGAGAAAATTTCGCGGACACTTTTATACACAATTTGCACACACCTATGAGTAGCTACACAACTAGCAAACTCTAGAATGTGGCCTGATATCTGTACTCCAAATGCCTATAGAGATACAGATTCGCTACATATACGCATTTAAAAAACATGCAAACCTGTAAGCAGCACTTACATCGGCAATCCACCACTGAATTTTCAAAAAATCCCGTAGATATCGCAAAAATCGCGTTTGCCCTCGACGAAATGATATGTATTCGGTTCGGCAAATCAACAAGAAAAATTAATATCCATAGGTCACTGGTTCGAATCCGGTCCGAAGGACCATGTGAAATTTAACGAAAAATTTGTTTACCAAAAAACACCGCTGCTGATACGTTGTTGAACTGTATGTTGTTAATAAGAATTCTTTTTCTCCCTGTGCTACCTTTTTTTACTTTTGTTTCAATTTCAAGCACAAATCAGAATTATTCAGTCAAGAGAACGAATTAAAGAGCAAAATCGACAATTTTTGACGTTATAACTTATTTCTCCGTAGCAGACGTTTACTCCTATTTAGTGTTATTTTTCGTTAATTGTAGAGTTTAAATTGGTTTGCTAAAAGATAAATCTTTTCTAATAAATTAGTTTGCTTATACATCTTTTCTAACCTTCGGTATTATTTTCCCATCGGAGATACAGAAAGAAAAATGTGAGAAGTCTTGGAAAAGCCATAACAATATTAATTTATTAACATCAAACAAAAATAAAACAACCATCCATATCTAAGACAATATATGAAATAAAGAAGTATGAAATTTTGATTCCGGCTGGAAAGCATATATGCACTCAATGCAAAAATAACAATAGTTATAGTAGAACAAAAATTTCTTTTATCCATTACCGCCCCGTTTCTAGTAGCTGTATCAGGCGTGTGGTCAAGTTTAAATTCCTCAACGTCCAGCTGTTTTCATGACAGCTTCTGAATTATATAATATAGAAATATCTTTTTTAATTATAATTTAATGGCAATTGTATTAATAATATTCGAAATGCATACAGTATTAACTTCCCTACCTAATCGGTGTTGCTCAAACTAATTGGGACAAGTCTTCGCAAACCTTCGCTGTTCGCTATCATGATTTTCATCTTCCGTTTGTTTTGTTTGGTATCATTTTCCAGCTGGCGTTTTCTTTGGCTTACCTCTTTCATTTTGCTACTTGCAGGCATCACATAGCAGTAAATTGTTTCAGGATGGCGACGGTGTAATCTCCGAGGCAGAATTTAATAGTGTATTCAAGAGTATCGGTGGATTTACGGCCTCGGAAACGGCTGATATATTCTACGAAGCTGATACTGCTGGACTTAAGCAATTATCATATGAAGCATTTGCACAAATGGTTCGTAATTATATGATCGATGATGCGGAAGAATTCTTTCAAAAACTTAAGAAAACGTTTTAATTTCAGACCGTTTTTGGAACATTGTTGATGCTGTAAATAAAATGTTAAACATTGTTGCAACAATGGTAAATCGTGTAACAAAACGATTCCTAATCATTTTGAAATCACAATGGGATCCGTTTGATTTTGGGAAAATCGCAATCGCGATTCGTCGCAAGAATTTACATCCACGCCACTTTACTTTTCCTTAAGACCCACCCGAGCTCTATGCTCAATTCAGCTGCATACGCATAAATCCCAGACGAGTACCGATGGTGCGGACCACCCAAGGCTTAAACCGTAGGGTTAACGGTACTGGCAGCTCCCCGCCTAATAATTTTGGCTTATATTGTCTAAAACATTTCTTAAAACTAAAAACGTTTCTATTTTAGCAATCAAAAGGTCTCGACTTCAAAAAATACCTTATGTATACCTGACGTTTGACTTTCAAAAATGTATGTATCCCAGACGAGTACTGATGGTGCGGACCATCCAAGGCTTCAATCGTAGGGTTAACGGTACTGGCAGCTCCCCGCCTAATAATTTTGGCTTATATTGTCTAAAACATTTCTTAAAACTAAAAACGTTTCTATTTTAGCAATCAAAAGGTCTCGACTTCAAAAAATACCTTATGTATACCTGACGTTTGACTTTCAAAAATGTATGTATCCCAGACGAGTACTGATGGTGCGGACCATCCAAGGCTTCAATCGTAGGGTTAACGGTACTGGCAGCTCCCCGCCTAATAATTTTGGCTTATATTGTCTAAAACATTTCTTAAAACTAAAAACGTTTCTATTTTAGCAATCAAAAGGTCTCGACTTCAAAAAATACCTTATGTATACCTGACGTTTGACTTTCAAAAATGTATGTATCCCAGACGAGTACTGATGGTGCGGACCATCCAAGGCTTCAATCGTAGGGTTAACGGTACTGGCAGCTCCCCGCCTAATAATTTTGGCTTATATTGTCTAAAACATTTCTTAAAACTAAAAACGTTTCTATTTTAGCAATCAAAAGGTCTCGACTTCAAAAAATACCTTATGTATACCTGACGTTTGACTTTCAAAAATGTATGTATCCCAGACGAGTACTGATGGTGCGGACCATCCAAGGCTTCAATCGTAGGGTTAACGGTACTGGCAGCTCCCCGCCTAATAATTTTGGCTTATATTGTCTAAAACATTTCTTAAAAAAATTCTTGACTTCAAAAAATACCTTAAAAGGGACGTTCACAACCCAAAAACGCAACCAAAAATGTATGTATCCCAACTATTTGCGGACCATCCAAGGCTTCAATCGTCAGGTTCGGTACTGGCAGCTCCCCCGCCTAACCTCAAAAGGTCTCGATTTTAGCAATCAAAAGGTCTCGACTTCAAAAAATACCTTATGTATACCTGACGTTTGACTTTCAAAAATGTATGTGTGAAGCAATCAATGTATGATTATAAAATATGGAAAACGTGCGAGGAAATTGAAATATATTTAGAAATAGATTGTATAGCTATAATGCTAATTGTTTTGCATTTTAATTTTTCTTTATTTAGCACTTTTACCACCATACCTAACAATTCATCTGCAATGCAATATTGTACTATTTTGTGTTCTTCTGTTACATATATACATAAGTTACAATCCTTGCATAATTTTTCATAATCCTTTAGCAAACCCAACAGCACAGAAGAAACTTATAAACTAACCGACGGTTGTTGGCAAGGCAATTTTATTATGTTTGGGTGTTACATGGTCGCTATATAATTGTTACGTTTCTATGTTGCCTGGCCATTATGTGGGCACTCTGTTTAGACTTAGCGTGATAGGTTTAGACGTATGCGAATTGCATGCTTGGTTGGATGTGGGCGTTAAAGGCGTCTTCACACGCTCAAACTTTTAGCTCAAATTCTGATCAAAATGAATGCATATTTTGCATTTTTTTGCAAGTTTGAACATGTGGACAATATTCAAACTTTTCAAGAATATTTCTCTAGCAAATCGTGAAAGAGATGTATTATCTGCAAAAGTTTAATTTCAAAATTTGAAATATCGTGAATTTACCTTTAAGAGCAAAAAAACTTGAGCGTGTGAACATGCCTTTAGTATTTTAACAAGGTTAGAATTAAAATTATTCTTACAATTTTTTGTAAGATTTACACAAAACTCGATTAATAAATAGGTGAAACTGGTTTCATGGAAAATTTAGGAATGCTTTATCATGATATCTCACAAACCATTCCATGTGACATTTGAAATTATCACATATGCTAGCTTCGGCTGTTTTAAATACTTTTAACATTAGCTGTAGGTAAAGCAAAGTAACATTATGTGGCTTCTTTTTTCCTATAAGTTAATCTAATACGTGTAGCTGCAAAAAGCAACCCCCATTGTATCATTTCCAGCAAAGCTATGTAATCAGAAACTTCGGTAGAATGATTTGTTTGTGCGTTTACATTTCCACTGTTTTAAAAAAACTAATAGCCTCGGATTTCAATAGTGGCAACGCTACATCAACAGCGTATTAAGACTAGAACATATTTTGCCACAAAAAGCAAGTTACCTACAGTGCATCAGTGTAAATATTATATATTACGTAATATATATCAAGCTGACTCAACTTATTCGTATGTATAGTTTTGTTTTTTGTGACCTATCGAAAGTTAGCTATTTAAGTGTTAGAGTGACCTGTTTGTAATAACGTGTT
Organism: Trileptium ribeirensis; assembly: GCA_030248225.1. NCBI lineage: Eukaryota > Metazoa > Nematoda > Enoplea > Enoplida > Thoracostomopsidae > Trileptium > Trileptium ribeirensis. The sequence continues at coordinate 16,994 of JASANE010003657.1, forward strand.
TTAAAACCTGATCCGGCAACTGAGTTTGCAAATGCCTTGTTGTTCGTTTGCCTTATGACGCGCCTTAAGGAAATGAGCAACAGCTCCAATTCCAAGCAACGTAGTGGCTAACGTACAAGGCTCTCGCCAAAAGGATTCTGATTCAGTCTGCCACCGCAGAAAAAGTTTATTCAACATTGCACGAAATGCACAAGAACTAATGCGGATAGAGGGTTAAACATTTAGACTATCATTCAATTAATAAATGTACATACCCAACAACCAAAACCCATGCGATATGTTACTGGAGTTTACTAAAGCAACTATATAATTCGACAATATGTTTACAAGAGCAACATGAACATTTTCACATGTTTTAAAGCCTTTATTCATAAAAAATGCAAAAACGGGAACATATTAATGATAATAATTACCGGCTGTATATAGTCAAAACAGTTCCAACACATACGTGAAATCATGATACCATTTATCATCACACTTTATGTTTGCAAAACAGTGTTTAGTTTTTTAATTACTATAATTCAGTTCTCAGGAAATATTTTTCGAAACGTGTATTTTATTATTTGAAACAAATTGGTTATTTAGTTTTTGATAGATTGAGCTATTACATGCTTCAGACAATATTCCCAGGTTTTGTTGCTTTCGTGCCCTGCCTCAACTGTAAACATTGGTGTTTATAAGCAGGCACCCCATGATCTATAGTTGTGTTTTGACCTGGCATTGAAACTTCCGACATAGGTAATTCAACTACTAACATCTTGGTGTTGGCTATATATATACATCTTGTTTATAGTTACATGATGAACATACGATAACGGGTTTTATTTCGATTGTATAATAGCGTTTTGATTTCGGCAGGATGGAGATCTTCGGCGATATTTTTAACAAGGGAATTCTAAAGCTTTTGAAGGTAAAATTTCGGTATAACACAACCTTAGGATCTTGCAGTAACTGCACGTATTAACACTTGTGCTATATTTTCTTTATGTACATCATTTGAAAGAAAGCATCTGCTGAAATTTGATATGTCAATTTAATTGTCACAGAATGTTTGTTTTACAGAATGTGATTTTTTTTTTACAAATGAAAAATCCCTGGAATATTTTCTCCAAGTCTTATGTTTTAATTCGTTGGACAGTACATTTCGAAATTAGTAACACTTTCATTTTTACCATAGCTCTCAAACGGTGAACTGGTGTTCTATACAGATGTCAGCTTCTTTCTGTGAAATTGGAGTCTTCTTTGCTTCATGTTTGTCTATAATTTGCCAGAAGATTTATGAGACATGACTTGTTTTTTAAATATTTTACGTGTAAACTTTTAGCAGTGTTCTATCTATATTTCTATATCCACACCAGTCATATATTATAATATGCTGTAAATGGTTTCAGAAATACAAGTTAGCTAAACATCGAGGTGAAATACGTTTTAAACTGTAGTTTCTAGACGAATAACTGGCACTGTATGTTTCAGAAATGCAAGTTAGCTAAACATCGAGGTGAAATACGTTTTAAAGTGTAGTTTCTAGATGAATAACTAGCACTGCGTGTTTCAGAAATACAACTTAGCTAAACATCGAGGTGAAATACGTTTTAAATTGTAGTTTCTAGACGAATAACTAGCACTGTATGCTTCAGAAATACTACTTAGCTAAACATCGAGGTGAAATACGTTTTAAACTGTAGTTTTTAGACAAATAACTAGCACTGTATGCTTCAGAAATACTACTTAGCTAAATATCGAGGTGAAATACGTTTTAAACTGTAGTTTATAGACGAATAACTAGCCCTGTATGTTTCAGAAATACAAGTTAGCTAAACATCGAGGTCAAATACGCTTTAAACTGTAGTTTCTAGATGAATAACTAGCACTGTATGTTTCAGAAATACAAGTTAGCTAAAAATCGAGGTGAAATACATTTTAAACTGTAGTTTCTAGATGAATAACTAGCACTGTATGTTTCAGAAATACAAGTTAGCTAAACATCGAGGTGAAATACATTTTAAACTGTAGTTTCTAGATGAATAACTAGCACTGTATGTTTCAGAAATACAAGTTAGCTAAACATCGAGGTGAAATACGTTTCAAACTGTAGTTTCTAGATGAATAACTAGCACTGTCTACACAACCACGATCATAGGAGCAGGAGCGATTATCTGACTCAGCTTAGGACCCATTCTGGGCCTCGCCGATTGTTCAACAATGGAGAAAGACTGATCCCCTGAGGATCAGGGCGCCCCTCCCAGGAGGTAGTTCGCCCCAGCTAGGGATTGTCCACGCCGCTCGCCGATTTAAAGTTTTGCAAAAATAGCCAACAATCGGACAAAAATTGAGGGAAATTGTGAAAAATGTAAGGGAAATTGGCAAACCGGGCAAAATTGGTAACATCAATGCATAAAAAATTTGAAAATGCGGTTTTTTGCTCCCAAAATTCTTTTAAAGTTGGCGGATTTCTCACTATTAATTCCTATCAGCTTCACAAAATGTTTAGTTGTTTTGGAAATAACTCAGTGCACCCTAATTTAAATTTCGAATTTTTGTAATCACTCTAGCTGGAGTAGGCAAAATGATTTCCCATACGTGTCAAAGAAATTAGGGTTACATAATGTACTAGGACCAGTTCTGGCCCTAAGAGATCCCAGCTGCACCACGGTTTACTCTATTGTGGTGCCCGGACAACCCCGGCTTCCACGACTCCCCGGTGATCTAGGCGATGACCTAAGGGAACCGCTTAGCTTAGCAGGCTGCCGGCGGGTTAACCAGGGTGTTCGGCCTGGCCCCTATATTGGCCCACGTATCTAGTGGTATGAAGGTCCCCCGAGGGAGAGTCAACCCTTAAGCCTGCTCACAGGTAATAAAGCTGACTCGCCTTTCCCTCATAATCCACTTAATCCCCTAAGCGGGGTTCTCTGGTCCTAGGGAGATTCCCCGTTGGTGTATCCTATGCACTATGGTCCCGTTTCTGATCTGGGAGCGTTAAATTTTGATTATCGTTCTCTGAATTTTGACTACTTATGATAACACAGGGGCACTGAGGCGGAGGCCCCAGTCCCTTGAGTGTCTCAACTCTAATTACGGGTGTTGCCTGCTAAGTGGCGAGTTATGCGAAGCGATCGTTAACTGTGACGGGTTCGTAGTGGGGCGGTTTTGAGCATTTGGCGGTAGAAGTATTGAGCAAACGGGCGCGGGGTCGTGGTTGGTTTGCTTGCTACAACGTAGAAATTAGCCTTGCTTCAAAGACCTTTCAGGAGCTACTGTTTAATCTACTTTTGACAACTCCTACGGGGGACAGGAAATAATATAGAACTCCGAACTGCTTAAATAAATCAGACACAGTTCAACTCTTTTACTATTGAGTCAAATTTTATGTATAGGTTGCACACTATAACCACTGCCCAATTGGGGCACATCGCGATATATTTACAGTCTTTACAATATAACATTTTCGGTCGGGTACCCTGCAAGATACCCCAGTACAAAGATAGCATTCCTGTTGAACCTACTATTCTGAAGTAGCATTTAATCGAGCCGAATGCGTCGGTCGACAAAGAGAACGTTGGGTCCTGAACGAATACAAGAATGATCCTCAGTCAAATTTTCGATTGAGCGGGGCTCGTCATTTTAATTCCTTTGCCCATGAAAGACTATCTCCCCCTTTTTCAGTGAAAGCGCGGTCTGCCTAGTGATCAACAACAATTGTCCTTTACACCTTGAAAACTCCGGATGAAAAACAGGACTGGGCGTCCACAATTTTAAGCACTTGCGACAGCGGCTGGAGCGGCCCGCGAACGATCAGACTAATTCGGAACTCAATCCCAGAGGGCTCCGGGACAGGGTGTCGACATAGATTTCCCCCGTAGATGCACGGTTAGAAAACCTACGCCTCACCAAAATTTAATACGATTTAGCTCAGCGCCAGCTCCAGCCCCTGTTTTTCGTTCTATGCTCAACCAATGATCCTTCTAAAATTTTGTCAGATTCAGGCCCGCAGTCGCTTGCATCAGAATTTAACCAGAAACGGCAGAAACAGCGAACGAATGAGGATTCGACACTGAAGCCCGATTTCAAACAATTGGAGACAACGTGTGTCGTCCGCGGATGCAAGCGGCTACGTCCTTCGTGTCGTTCTCTGTACCCCTTATAAATTTTGGCTAAGACCTAGTTAAAGAAATTTTGGTCCTTATCATGTAAAACAGAACTATTGTCACCGAATCTCCTTAGCCTAGAAATTTTATGTACTGCCATTTGCCTAAAATCTAACAATTTTAATCACTCCTCGGACCTGTGAAAAACAAGAAACGTCCGAGGAGCGGGGAACCAGTCGAAACGCGAGCGAGACTAATTTCGAGTAATTTTGATGCATTTTGAGAATTTCGGCGGGGTCCGATCTTTACGGGCGCGCGAAGCATCCTTCTGACGCTCCAATGTCCGCAAAGAGCGGCCCTTGCGTGGTCGTGAACATCCTAAACCCAGGGGAGGCTCTCCACCGTAGGGGTACGGCGAGAAACCACCCTAGGAATCAAACAGGAAAACGTAAGCGAAAAGTCCTAAACAAAGAAGAAAATGCAATGGCGACAACCGCCAAAACAACTTAAGATTTCGACTGGCTCCGATCGGGGAATCGGGCTCAGCTCTTTTATACTCTACTCAGACCCCCCCTTCTTCGCGTAAATATGTTTGGCGATTTAAAATTTTTTTGTCCATAAACACACACAAAATATTAGCGCCCGGCGAAACTACATAAAACTATTGTAAAGAGCAACAACAACAATAAGACATAGTAGCCGTCGACGTGCCGCGAGCTGCGGGTTTACCAGACAACTGCAATGGCTACAAGCGGCTAACATCAGAGAGACTATTTGTGACAACTTTGGGGAAAACAAACTAAACCTCGCGCTGGTCAGCGCGAGGCCTGCAACTTTGGTAGAATATATCAGCGCTTCAGGCGCTGGTAGTGTTTTTAAATTTCGTTATTATTTTGTTTATTTTTCAGGAACCGGAGGGAGCAGGCGGCCGGGGGCGGGATCATATCCATACCCTGGCTGGTCGCCTGCTAATGAAAACTTTAAATTCAGTGTAAGTCCCCTAGGAAACCCGCCATAGGCAGTTAAATGCGTGCACGATAGGAGAATTTTGGGTCCCAATTAAGTTAGGGGAACCCTGTGGAGATCCGTTAGGGCGGGTGGCCCCGGTTTTCGATGAAATGGTTAGTATAGGACCCAAGTAATGTACGGAGCTCCAAAAATCGAGAGGTTTTGGTTCGGGACGTAGTGATTTGGGGCCTTATAGTTGGAGAGTTTAAACGCCGGATTGGGGGTCCATAAGTCCTTACGCGTTGGGAGTAAGTTGGCCCGAAGGAACAATTTTGAAGCCTTAAAGATCCCTAATCACGAATACCCCCCTTCTGCCTAAACATTAAAACTGCCCCAAAATTTCCAAAATTCGTACACCCCATGGAAAATGAAACTTTTATTATGCTGAGCCAATTTTATGGAATCCTTCGTCACGTATCCAACTCTCCCACACAATATATCTGTACATATATCATAACTGCCAGTCTCCTGCGTGTCAGGACAGATCCCTGAAATCCGAATTTAAAAGGAAAGCCCCCCTTTTGACCTTAGATAAAGATTCTACTCTGTACCTCGGTCCGTCCCGACACACAGGGCATATACACCCTCCATTTGACCTTCGCAACAACTATCGATGCAATATATATACTTTGGTCCGGAATGTGCACCGGAATCGGCCCTAGAGCACCTAACCAACGAAATTGTTAAGTCTGATTGTGATGAATCACAAAGTCTCTCCATTCGTCCCAAGCCAATTCGACCGCACATCCGTCCCGCGTTCCATTACAACTCACTTATATAATAATACGATCATATTATTCATAATGTAGTAGCATCCTGGGATCGATCGGATACCTCTGCCGTTAGCTTTTGATCCAATTTTGGGTGCGAAATCACCCCGCGCACCTCGGGCTGGTGGAGCGTGATAACACATTTACAGAATACGATACAACATTTTACTTTATTCGACACATTTAACAATAAGACATCAATGAATTCTTGGATCACGCTCCACCGGTATCCGATCGCCCTTTATCCATTGAATTTTGAGGCCCCTATGGCCTAATTTTGAATATTTGAAACTCTAGATAAAAACTCGGGCTGTTACATCTCTTAAAATTTTTTGGATTTTATAGACTCCTTACTTATGGTAGTAAGTTAAATTTGTCGAGATGTGAAAAGAAAGTGAAAAGTTTGATGCGTAGTTCCATATGATGTACAGCCCTTGATTTTAATTAAGAAAATTGGTGTGAAATTTGAAAAAAATTTCGGCCCGTTTGTAAAATTTGTAAAATTTAGCCCGTTTGGGCTTAAAATTGCACTAAATTTCGAATAAAATTCCAAAAATTTCCTAAAATTGTTAAAAATTTGCTAAAATTTCGCTTAAAGGAGGGTAGAAGGACGATCACTTTGTTTGGTTATCACCAAAAACGCGTCCCTTCTCCCTTTATTGTCGGTAATTTTGGAAGTTTTTCCTTATGGCCTATAATATTTTATGATAATTTGCCATGATTTGAGTCTTAAAAATGTTTCTGGAACTGCATTATTTGTCAAGTCACTTTCGCTCCTGTTCCACATATATGACAACATGAGATATGCATACACAATAACGTTTTATTAATATATATATAGCACGTACCTCCGCATTGGTGTTGAGCTCGAAAATAGGTCCTTTATAATTTTTCGGGTAACTCCCAGGAAATGGTCCGGCCGCCGGGGTGCCTATTCCCAGAAGTTCCCAGTTGTTAAACTTAGTACATGCCGGTTGAATGATTCGTAACCAAGTTTTGCTCATTCCTGCTCTTAATAGTGGCAATAAATGTTATCGGACTCAGGTTGTTATGGATTATCTCTATCACTCAAAATACTTCATTTTGCCCCTTTCTCACCGTTTACCGCCTTGGATCATGATTTGCTCTCTTTCAAGTGACAACTTTCCTATTACTAGGTCCTTTAAAATGATTTGTTCCGTTCGTGATGCGCAGCTTGGTAACTTGTGTCTGTGGCTGGCCCTGCTCTGTTCTGCGCGGTCCTGCTGGTTACTCGCCGTGCCTTATTTTATGTTCGA